>CANYBF010876078.1:0-27999 GCA_948192965.1 Dalechampia spathulata
GGTGGCGACTCCACTTTCTCGACGCGATCTGTCTAGTTCCTGTAGTAACTCAGGGGTCAATATTCGCGAGAGCAAGCACCGCGGCATTTCACGCCGGACAGCGTGCAGCATTCCCAGCGTCCGGGATGTGCTACTCTCACACACATGACATGCATATGTCATGCTACTTTATTGTTCCCATGTATGTCATGCATATGCTATGCCATCTAAATGCCATATAGCTTTATATGTCATTTTACGTACAACCTTGCAAACGCCAATTCACATGACGCGTTGTGTACTTACAATTACGCTTGCATGCTTGCCTGCTTAGGATAATTAATCCCAACTATAATGGCAAAATTGATTTTGGAAACTCATAGAATAGATCTCCACCACCCGAACCCAATTTTGAAGGTTTTAACTAGCACTCATGTTATGGGTCGGTTGGACCAATCCGGAACCATCCGGTGGCGACTTCCTTGTGACTCTTTCGAGTCCGTATCATTCCCTAAGGTAACCCCTTAGGAAGACTGCGCTTTCACTCCAAGTGTGGTCCTCGGTCCATGACTTTTGCAAGCCTCGCTCTGGGCCCCGGCAGAAACTGGCGCTCGCACTTCCAATTGGGAAAAACAAGTCGCCTAGCCTTGCATCATTGGCAAAATAAAACTCAAAATAAATGGAAATAAAATAAAATTAGAATTAAAAAGTAAATAAAATAATGGTTATATGAAAAATAGTGTATTGGCTAAACTAAAAACTAGGAATTGCTTCTACATAGGAACACCTTTCTATTTATAGAAGGAAAATAAAATAATTAAACTAATAAAAATAAATAATTATTAATCCTAATCTTCAGATAAAAGATTTTGAATCCTTCCTAATCACTTTCCCGTCCAGCTATAGAAATTTAAGTCTAAGTCAAACTCATCTACGCTCAACTCTTCAAAACTGGCTAAGTAATGTCGTTTTGGTATCTCTTATGCCTGCAAGCCTTATCAACATTTAGCTCACAGGAGTTTGTATTTGTCTCAACTTCTTCTTCTTCTAGCTCTCTAAAATGTAGCTTTATCAGGTTGTTTTGGCCAGTCTTATGCCCGCAAGCAGTGTCTCGAAACTCCAAAATCTAAATAAACTTTAAAATCTCCCGTTTAAGCATGTTTTCCCTAAACTCACCATTTTGACCTGCAAAATATAAAATGTACACAAGTCAACCATTCTAATAACTAAACTATGCTATAATGTTTTTTGTGGGCATAAAACATGACGTTTTGATGCTCAATCAAAGATTATAAATTTATTAATAATATAACAATACATACCCATTTTTATTTAATATCAAACATTACTATTGCTAGTTGCAATAAAAAAAATCACGTTTTTTTAATATAAAGTAATGCGATCAATGGGTTGGATGCTATGTTTGGTCCTTACTCATATCTTCCAACATAATTATTATTGATTTTACATGCCATAACTAAATGAAACCCTGCATGTTACACATGCAAGGTTGCCTGGCCTTCATTAGTATATTTTTATAGACCTTGTTTCCATCATGGAGAAGTATCTTGATGGATTCCTCATTTACCTACCTTATCATGTTTTATCCTATTCATTTTTATCCTGCAGAGGTGATCAGTGTTGAATCTGTTAAATTACTTTCCTACTTCCCTCGTAGAAGAACTATTAATTTTTGCAATACATGGAAGAAGAGTCGATCCATAAAGAATGGATAATCCTTTAATCCTTTGCAATCAATTATTTATAAAGTATCATAAAATAAAAGAAAATTAAAAATGATTTAGAAAATATTCAGATAGAAAGTCTCTTAGACAAAAGCAAGCAATCATGCATATTTATGCATGGTCATTGACACATTAATCATTTCAAGATCACTCACTAAGCTAGTTATAGTTATGGAAGCAGCTTCTTATAATTAATTCTTCTGTATTATTAAAGTGACTAGAAAGCAGCTCTACAATCACTTCTAGCTATCGAATAAACATAGTGGAGAAAGTCGCTCACTAGTCTATCAATAACCCTAGAAACAACTAGAGGAATTCAACTCAAGCTAACAACCAAAATGCTTATATTATTCAATCCAATTTATGATAATCCATAAGGAAGGTCAAAACCCTTATTGCAAGTAATAACTCCTTAAATTACCAAAAACAATAAGTCAGAAAGACAATTCCAGATCTAATAACTCATATGGAAATATACCATTATCAAACATATGCAACAAGCTCTTTTTACACACCTCCAAAAATGGTAAGAGTTCTATGATTTTTAGGATTAAAGTAAATAGTGAGAAATCTAAAAAATTAAGTTCACTTAGAACTCATATATATAAACAATGAATTCTCGTGTTGCTTTTAACTGATATTAATTATCTAGCCTTGCATCATTGGCTTAACAACATAAAATAAAAAAAAACTTTTATTAATGAAAAACTAACTTACAAGAATAAAATTCTAATAATAAGTTTACCTTTATAATAAGAACAGACCTCCCATTTATACAAATGAAAAATAAATAATTAAATAACTAAATAATCTTCTAAGATAATATTTATATCTCTTATTCAAATATCTAATATGATTCCTAATCAAAAATACAAAATTTGAATTCTAATTCTTCTCAGACTTGATTCTTACAAAATTTATTCTCCTTGTGCCCACAGTTGCTGGTCATAAGCACTTGATACTTTTAATTTCTTGATAAAATGTTCAAAACATGTCATTTACCTTCCTTTTTTACTTTTCACCATAAAATCCTATGAAACATATGAACATGCAAAAGTCATATGTTCTAGAAGGTTTAGCTCTCAAAATAGACCAATTTAAACATCCAAAAATGTGCATTTTTATGTTCAATCATATACCCCATACTTTCCTAATGCTTACCCTCAAGCATTCTAATTTATTATATCATATCCACTTGTAACATAAAATAATTAATTAATTTGAAATGTAGTAATGATAACAACCCTCCAAAGTGGAAGTTTAGAATTTCCTCCTTTGTTACTAAAATTTTCAAGAACAATGGTTTTTTGTCCATCTAATTACTGAATTTCACAGTCCCAACTTAGAAATTATATTTTTTTAGTATTATATTTTTTTTATTTTTTCATCAGTGAAATGTAACATTTTATAATATTATTTTCATTAAATACTAATTAGTTTTAATTGTTTTAGTAAGATTTTTTTTAATTTTTTACAAAGTATGAAAATATAAATTGTCTATTAAGCTTTTAACCTTCATCAATGGTCGATTATTATAATCTAATAATTATGAATCAAATTTTATTGATAAATCATCAGTTAATGTTAATATTAATCAATGTCAATCAATATTCATTAATAAAATTCATCAATTACAAATAAATTAATATATGTATTTTTATATGTTTATATTAAAATATATGCAAGTATTTTATTCAAATGTCAATATGACAAAATGTGTATGGTTAATTTATCTATCTTTTGATTTTTTTTTATATAAATTCATAATTTAACTTTTTAATATATTCATCATTTATTATTATCTTTTATACCTTTTTATTTTATTCACACATATTTTCATCATTATATTCAAAATATTTATATATATTACATATTTAAAAATAATATTAAATAAATATTAAATATTCATGATGTAATAGTAAATAATATTATATATATATATATATATATATATATATGTCTATAATCACATCCATAAACAATATATTTACTGTCACATCCACTTCCATTATCATTATCTTAATTATGACCATAATTACGTAAGTTATATTTTCAAATTATAGCGATTAAATTATTAAAATAATTATTAATTAAATAAGTCTCATGATCACTAATGCACCCATATTTAAATATTAGAATAATTTTAATGTATGTTTGAGTTAATTATGTGCAATTAATTTATTTTAAATTATTTATTAGTTTGTTTAATTAATAAATTTTTTATAATATAAATTTAAGTTATAATTAAATAATACATCAATAAAATTACATGAGAGAAAATAATATTGAATATATAATGAAAGAGTAGTTTTAATATACTATTAAGAATTATATGTTATTCTGTTAAGATGAGGAAGGAACAATGTTAAAACCCTTTTTATTTATCGAAATGCTTAATTTGGATAAAGTTACCATGTAAGGTAAGTTATATAAATAAAATGTATAAGAAAAGATAATGTTTGCCGCTTAAGATAATCCTTATTGTTGGATGACTTAGGCGATAATTAGTAAGTGTTTCCCTTGTGGAATGTGGATGCTTTTATCTGGATAAAGGTAGGTCATATATGAAGATTCATATAAACCTTTTAAATGTATCCTAGAGATGTATGAGTTGAGTAAAGGAGAGATTATTGTTTGCGAAGGATCGGCTAATGAAGAGAAGGCAGTTGTCTTAAACTTCCCTTGATTCACAGGTAAGCTTAGAGTTTATATTAATGAATAATTCTATGTATGTATGTGAATTATTATAGATGGGGTGGGGCCAAAGGAGAGTAGTACCCTTACATATCATCTTTTGTAAAGAACTGATCCTATGGAACTTGGTTGTTAGTTCGGCTGGTTATTATTATGACTTGTTAATCATTATAAAGAATCTGGCCCAGGATTAATTAGGAAATGGAAGGTAAGTTTATGTTAGATGAATAGTTTATAAGGGATAAGGGATAAGCGTGGATACTAACTGGAATTAAGCTAGTTTAAAGCCTTCTTATACCTATGTTTTTTATCAAACCTATTGTGTCAGGTAATTAATTTCTTAACAGTAGAAATGATTATTAAATAACTGGAACCAATTTTAATGATTGCAAACACATTAATAAGGTTGTGATTATCAATATAAAATGCACAGAATATAGTTACCGGTATGACTAATAAAGAGATCGATGTGTAATGATATTCCACTATTTTGGAACATGAGAGATATGGAAGTTTGTGTTGAATATACTGCTCACCTAAGGAGAAATAATTCATAGTCTCACACAGTCGATGGATGCTGGGAATTACGATTACATACTCAACTCTTTATTAATTATCTCTATGTAATGTTTATGGTGGTCTACAAGGATACCAGTTGTTGTCCACTTAAACTGTTCCTAACGTAAGAACCCAGGATCCCTTCCAAGTATATTTATTGATATAAATAGAAATGGTTGGAAATGTGCATTAATGACATGAAAATAAAGTCAAGTTACAACACATAGGAGACTAATGATTGGACCGAGTAACCATGATGATGAATTTAATCTAATTTCCTAAACTTTAATGTATATGATTCAGCAACTCAACTACCCTCTAGAATGGCATGAATATATATTTTGAGTGGAGTGTAATTAATGTTAGGGAATTGATGTTGCTGAAAGATTGTTCATCTTGTTATTGTATATATATATGAATGCATATCTACCAAATGAATAATTACTAAACAAGATTGATTAACTCATACGATTGTAATGGATTTCAAGAAAACTGAAGGTGTCATGTAGTTTTTACTGGGAATAGTATTAATAGAACAAGATTAGTTATAGAACTAGTAAACTTATATTATAAGATCATATGAACTAAGTATATGGCTGCTGGTTATATGATATAAAATTTAATGGAATCCTAAGCCAAATTAACATGTGTGATCTGTAAATTTCTTGACCAAATGAACAGCTAGAAGTTTTCTTTCTTGATGTTAATGAAGTAAACATCCATATGTTAATCTTTTGGAAATGTGTAATAACATTGTTGAGTCTCTACGCATATTTTAGATATATACAATAAACGTGCAAGAGATTTACAAGTTGTTGTCATTGTGTTGTAAGATATACATGCAGCTGTACATCTTTTTATGCTATGACTGAGGAAAATGGTTGAATTGGGTTTAACCCCTTTCCAACTCCTATATACATGGGTATGCAGTTAAATTATTTCCCACTAGATGACATGAACATGCCATGTATAAAGTATAATAGTTAAGAAATAGGTGGTAGAATTCATGTGTTTAAGTAAATAAAAAAATTGAGTAGTAGACCTGAGGAACAAATTATATGTACCAATAATTATAAGTTGTACTGTGTATAGAATATAAACTAAGAATTTAATTATATTAGGTATAGGTGGTGCGTAGAATGAGGTGTATGTGCACAAGTGGTTCGCGCATAATTTATTCCTAGGATGTAACTGAGTGATAAATGATAATTTGGTTGGGTTATGGAAGGCTTAGAGACCTGGTTAAGGGATGGTTATGTTTAACTTGTGTGATTAATTTCACAATCATTGGACCATCAACTTAACCTTGCATGCTTGTGGATCTTGAATTATAATTGACTTCGTAGCCACTGTGGCTCATAAACTAGTAAGAATCATGATATGAAGAAGATACAAGGGAGGTGTTAATATATCTATATAAATTGATAATTAATGAGATTTACAAGGTAGGTTTTAGTCCCCTACCAACTATGCATAGTATAATGATACGATTGTTCCTGAGACAAGTTGAGTTTGTTTTCCTCCTTGGTGAGTCATGTGGTAAATTATTAATCATAAGGTATACTACTGAGATGAATGATAAAAGCAGTGGAATGTAATGCAATTACAATCATTAACACATATATTATTATCTTATGAATATAATTGGCAAAATGACAAAAACATAGGAGTGCAATTCATATTTGCATTCACTAACTCAGAGCATATCATTATTATATTTTTGGCATATAGAGTGGTGATATGGCTGATTCATGAAAATGCTAAACGGTATATGAAGTTAACCGTCGAGAATTACTATAATGATAATTCATTATTATTCATATAATTTTATTTGGTTGTCATGTTTATTATGATAAATTACTAAGTTGACTTGTTAAATTGTTTTATTAATTATTTATATTTATTCCAAAATGATAATTGAATTTAATTCACAATACAATTAATATTTAATACCACTGAGTTTTATATTTAACATATATCATTTGATGAATGTAGGCCACAGTAGTTTAGAGGGACATCCAGATCAGTAAAACATCAAAGCAGTCAAGATACTTTGAGCATTATACGATCGTCAGAATACATGTTTGGCATGTTTAGCAAGTATAATATATCCCTAGCAGATGCTTTTGTTTTTACAACTATCATTATATAATTATAGACAGTAAAATATTTTGTATTTATATATCAGTAGAGATGTTAAAATTATCTAGAAAGTAGTTTACCTAAATTTTATAAATGATAATTATATACAAGAGGTTTTGGATGGCATGCCAAAATTTTATATATAGATATTTTATATGAACAAATGACAGGAGAAAGTCATAGGTTATAAAATAAATAGTTACAAATACATATCAGATATATCCTATCGATGTAAAAAAAACATAATAAAAATTTACAAATCCTTTATAGAATGATTAATAAATTCCTAATTATAAGGTTTTATTAATCATTTTACGGGAGCATATTTCTACCGTTCAAGTATGACAAAGGGATTATCTTAATAATTAATTAATTTTATAGGTTTATATTTTTTGAAAAGGTACTTTTAAGAATTATAAATATATATATATATATATATATATTTACTACATATAATAAAAAAAATTATAAACAACAATTAAAATATATCAAATGAATATATGTATCTTTAAATATATACCACAAAAATTTATCAATAACAAAAAAACAGATAAATCAATATCAAAAAAAATAACAAAAATATATAAAATAGTATAATCAAAAAAAACAGAAAGAAGAAGAACAACGATGATGATGATATGATCGTTAGAAGCAATGATGAATAAAGGGTGATTTAGAGGAGCAATGAAGTATGAATAACAACCTAGAAGGATTAGATGATAAGGATTAGATGATATGTCATGGTAAAATAGTGGGTAGGATTTTAAAAAAAAAAAAAGGAAATTTAAATACAAAAAATTTATAATTAATTTTATTGAATAAACTTAAAACTATATAATTTTTTATTGAATAAATGAGAACCATCATTGAAAAAATTAATAAATTAGAATTAATAATAAGAAAATTTAGCTAATAAATTAGAATTAATAAATAAGTCTTCAAATTCTTAATTTTATCATAACTAATGATAATTAAATTTCAAATCAAGAATAACAATCATATGATATATTTATAATATTTAAATTTTCAAAAAAAAAATAATTATAGAATGTTATGTAAATGAATAATTATGGATACAAAATCAAAAGTATATTTGTTAATAGATAAATTTATTATTTATTTGAATGATATATGATATTTGAATTTAAAATATAATTGATAATTTTTGCAAATAAAGAGTTGCATATTTAAAGAAATTTAGAGCTGAAAATCAAAAAAAAATCAACCTAATTGAATCGATTTTTTATTTTAGTAAAGTTTCACAACCCTCATATTTAAACTGAGATCTGAAAGGAATTCAAACGCCCCCAACTACTAAGATAATGGTTAGAATTTGAATAATTTGATTTAATTTCAATTTTATCTTACTTCGATTCAATTTTTTAATTTTTTTGATTCGATTCAATTTTGAACTGAATCGATCAATTGCACACCCAAGGCACTCTGATACGCAAACACTATACTATATAGATTACAAGTCAATTACGTGGAATATTTGCAAGGAAAATACATATATCCAATTGCAGCCTCTTATAGCTCAAAGGGTTCGTCTATGAGGTTAAACTATGCACACCAATCAAGTCCATCCTTACATTAGAATTTGTAAAACCTCCATTAATTAAATCACCTGGAAATCAATACGGGCAACGGTAATATGATACAAAAGTATGTAGATTACACACAACATGTTCTAACTACGGCGCACAAAGGCAGGCAACCATCATATTACATGGAATCCGGTCGTCAAATAACCTCGCAAGATGTAATCTTGTCGTCCAAAGGATGCCATTACAGTTGTTCAATTCTCGGGCGTCCACTGAAAACCTCCCTTTTGTATAATGTAAATTTACATCAAGATTCTGGGAGAGAATGAGCAGACGCAAATGGGGAGAAACTAGCAGCAGACCCGCTGCAACGAAGTGGGTGCGGGTGATGACTCGAAGAACTTAGCAAACTTGGAGAAGCATTGCTCTGACTTGGAATATAAGGCGACAAATATCTGGAATTAAGAGGTGAGATCGAAGGGTAACCCAAGGAGTGGGATGAAACTAGATGAGACGCAATAGACCTTTGAGATGACACATGCCTCAGATCTGCTGAACTGTGACTTATACACATGGAAGGTGACTGATTGTATGATCTAAGCGACTGCTGGAGATGAGGCGTGGTAGAAAGAGAGGGAATGTGGGTAACTGAAGGGGACCTTGATGATCCCGGGATTGTTGGAATTGCTACTGATGATACAGATCTGAATGATGATAACATTGAAGAAGAAGCCATGGACGCTGGGGTTGATGAGAGTAATGGCGTGGATTCTGATGCTGGTGGATCACCAGTGCTAGTTCTTGCATCACGCTTGCATACAGGGCAAAATGTTCTCCATGAAGTAAGCCAAGAGTCCACGCAAAAGGCATGAAATTCTGCACAGATTCCAAGAAATAAATTCAGCTATTGAACAAATTGAAACTTAGAAACAAATTTCTTCCAACCCTTCAAGATATTTGCACAATTATGAATAATGAGATGTTTCGTTTACAAGTGAAGCAAGAATGTAGACTAAATAAAGGTTTACAAGTGCATTCTCAAATAGGACTAGCACGAATTTTCACCTAGCATTAAAAATGAATCCGCAACTTACTTATCACAAAAAAGTTATTACCAAGTTCAGTAGGTACTAATATGAAATGATATGCCAGCCGCCTTCCATTTTACATCCCACATTCTAAACGAGTTCTTTCTTTGACTGCAAACAATCCATCCATATATTCAATTTTAAACATTTTGTCCAGATACCGAGGTCAAGTGGTTAAGGAGGCAAGCTAATTCCGAAGCTGACAGGTTAGCAAGGACTTCCTGTTTAGTTGCTAGCTTTTGTACTTTCAGATACCATTCCAAATTGTCTCTCGCCTTCTTCTTAATGAATGAAAGTTTTATTTCAGAGGAAAAAAGCAATGTTTCTATGTCCATTATAACTAAACTTATCACCACCACACGCATTCAGCTTAAAACTAAGATCCTCTCTGTCTAAACACAGGTTCGGTTCATTTTAATTAACTTTAAACTCCCAAACATAGTTCCAGGTCATGATCAACCTCAAAGTAACCATTCATCAATCCAATGTTCAATGCTCCAAAGCATTAAACTTCCTTCTAGTTTTACAATGAAAATTGTGAAGAGAAGTGTTGCCTAGTGCAGTAATCCACAACCTAGCTGTGCCAACTATTCAATTAAATTCTAACCATATAGCAACTGGAAAGAGCAAGTGTTGTCAAAGATAAGCTGTTACTTTCACAAATGGGCGTGTAGACAAATATCCAAATATGAAAGCAGAGGAACGTGAATGAGTTATAACAGACAAATCAAGTAATTTCAGTCAAATTATTAGCATGAACTAAGACAAGTTAACAGGTTTGCCCTTCTCAACGATAAACGTTTATTATTTTTTATCACAACTGAATATGGTACAATAACCACATCATTCAACATAAGCAAATTATTTAAGACAAATTGTTTTCTTCTGCCACTTTCGTAGCTACACTAGGGAGGGAACATAAGTAGATTGAAACTTCTCCAGTAAAATAAAACACTTCAACAAGAAGCCCAACTAACACCGATCAAAGCAAGTTACTTATTGATCCCAACTTAAGTTACAACAATACTTCATATAAGTTAATGTCCCAAAGTTCTAGAAGTATTCTAAGACTAATTCGACAATCTACAAGTTTGTTTAATCTTAAAAAGCAAATTTTAACTGCTGCATATCCTCATAAACAGAGAATAACTAACTGTGGATCACGAAAACATTATGTTGCCATTGCCATATTAAAACATGCATAATAAAGATATTCTAAAAGAAGGCATCTTTGTTCAGATGGGTCAAGAAGACTCACTGTGTCGACATGGCAGAATTCTGAGCTTTTCTCCGACGCTATAGTCTTCAAGGCATATGGCACATGTTCTGGAAGTACAATTATCCTCTAAAACAGCAGTGAATATTAGACTAGGCATTGCTTTCACCAAATGTCTGCTCATTCCATGGAACTCCCGAGCCTGAGAAGAATGTGGGCGTTCTCTTCTTATACGATGTCTACGAACAAAGAAGCAAGTAGCAAGCACTGCAGACATTGCTAGCAGAGAAATAAAAGAGATTGCCATAATAGACCATGCAGAATTCTCAAAGCTTGGGATTAACCACAGTTCCATGTCACTCAACCCGGCATAAGTCTTCAGTGTTTTGCCTGAAGATTTAGAAATAAAAACAGCAGGTATTTTTACACGACCTGGATTCCCTGCCACTGCAAAGTGCAGGGTCCTTTAGTTAGAAATAATTTGCATAATAAGCAAAAATGACGTTGCTTAACCTCTCAAAGCACATCCTTCATACAAGTAGCAAATGAATTGATGAAATTAACTGTGGACACTAAAAAGCTAACTCAATAATTGATTATAATCTAATAAATTGTACAAAAGCTATCAAATTTGACTAATGTATGAAGAAGATACTCGGTAATTGATTCAATTGAGAACAAAAAAGGGTGCACAGTAATCAATTCCATTCAGAACATGACTCTGTATGCTCCACGATTGACCACAAAATTACTAATGAATTTCACAGAAAAGAAGTCATTACTTGAAACTAAGGCACCATCATCTTCATTGTCATAAACAATTGCCGCTTTAAAGCCAGCCTTCTGCGCTCTTCTAACTTTATTCTCAAAGCTACATCCTCCTCTGATAATTAAAAGAAATGGAGAACTAACATTTGAGGATGGTTCTACAACTTGGGTGGTCAATTCTGAACATGCATCAATAGGCTCTGCCAAATACAGTTTCCCGCATTCACCCGAACTCTTAATCGTAGGAGCTGCAAAACATCAGCAGAAGAAGTAACAATCCATTCATCATCTCAAAATACATAATATATGCATATATATTTAAAAAAAATAGTTGCTAAACTTGATGAAATTTTGAAACTTTATTCTCTGTCAATATCAAACCCTTATGTCACCACAGGTTGAGAAATCAAACTTTTTCGCAACTATTTTCCCCAGTAATTTACAGAATCATAGAGATGCAAATTTTTTCAACTCATCCAATTACAGATATCAAGCATAACTAACGAACTTCAGATTAAACAGTCAAAACCTTCATCGAAAAATTAAAATACACATGTATAGATTCGTAGCCGACTTACTAAAAGTAGCTTCAACATCATCAAAGGACAAAGTTACGTTGCGGCCGATCAAAACGACAGTCGCTGAAGCCATCAAACAGCGAGCTGATGAATACAACAACAAAATCAAGACAAAAACGACACCACCACCACCAGTAACACGATTCATCCTTTAGTTATTTCTCAAAATTAAAAACACCAACAAAACCCTATACTTTCAGTACAAAAACAAACATTAACAGGAAGAAAAAAGATCAAAGATAGGGTTTTCCCTTTATACAATATCTATTGAATCAATAATTCGATTTCCAAAAAGATAGATACATCGGCTTCCATTAGATAGAAAGGGATTAAGAAAGAAAACAAGAATAATTGAATCTACTGATTCGGATTTGAGATTTGGATGCTTTTTTTTTAATGATTGAAAGAAAGAAATGAAATTTTTTATAAAGCAAAAAAGATGGGCAAAACCGAGAATAAATTGCAAAAATCTGTAGATTTTACGGAAATTATTTAAAAAAGAGTGTCCCTATTTGCAGAAAAAATTTAATTAATTAATTGTTCATACTGTTATATATATATAAATACACACACACACACATGTATGGGTTAGGAAAAGCTGTGGGTTATTCTACACTCCAAAGATAATATTCTTATTATTATTCCTGTTATTAAAATGATAACTAAGTAAATGATTGATAATTAATCGAAACTTGAGAGTTGATTATGTTTTAATTACTATTAAGTAAATGATTGATAATGACATACATATCTATCCTTCGCTACTGAAACAAGTCCAGATTAATTCGGTGTAACGTGGACTAGGATAGTGTGGCAAAGACCCTATCTTCTGTTTATCTTTTTTATTTATCATATTGATATTTTAGTTACCATATATAATTAAACCTTTTATTTCTTCAATATATATATACATATAAACACTAAATCTCACCAGAGGAACTCTTTTTTTATGTAATCGTAATTAATTAAAAAAGGAAAAATATGTTATTTAGCCCTTAACTTTACTTAATTATTTTTCTAATTTTTTTAAATAAATAACAAAATAAAATATAGGAAAACATATATTATATTATATAAACACTATAATAATATAATATAATATAATAGTCATCAAAGTTAATATTAATTGTTAGAGCTAGAAATAGTCCTAAATATAGTTTATTTTACATTTTTCATTAAAAATTAATAAAATAAAATAAATTAATCATAAGATTTAATATTTATATATTTTATAAGTTACAGGTTGGGAAAATAATATATTTTAAAACAATTTAAACTACTTTTATTATTTTAAAAAAAACACTGATTTTAGGTATCAGAAATTACGAAAATATTATCTAAAACCAAGTAACATGCAAAAAGCCATAAAAGAAAAAAAAAAGAAAAAGAAATTCAATGTTGTTGGCAATACTGTTTGACTCGAGGAGGAAGGAAGTCGCCATACCCATGACTGCCACATGCTGATCTGCTAAACTGAGCAAACACGCCACAGCAATCTGAATCCAATTTTTTATTATCACCAAACAAATTCCCGATCTCTGATATGCATCTGGTGAAGGATTTCATCATGTTCACACATCCAACGTCGTCAAAATTGGTACTGGATAGTGCTGCTTTTCTTATGTACTGAAAAGACGGTGGTTTCTGTATTGATCTTGAAGGCCGCGGTAGTGGGTGTGGATTGGCCGGAACAACAGTATTCACTGGTGGGTTATCGGAAATGTGGCAATTGCACCGGCAGATGCAATACTTAGAATTAATTCCATCAAGCTGAAGCTTTTCAGGTCGGCAACCAGGGGAGCAGGATGCGCAAGAACAAGATGCTGAGGAATATGCTTCACTCTTTAATGCAGAATATAGGAAAACCACCATGATTGAACCTGAAATTATATTCATGTTTACCATTTGGATTGCTTTCTGTGCGTATATTATGAGTGATCTGATGGATTTATAATGATTTTATGACAATGATCCGTTGCTTTATCTCAGTTTCGAAAAATGAAAACCATCTTTCAAACTTAACTTGAGATAATATTCTGTTGGAGATATTAGTTTGAGTTTACGTATTAGTTATAATTTAGTATTTAACATAATATAATAAGTTATTAATTAATAAATTTAAGGTTAGTTGTTGAATAAGAAATTAATAATATTTATTATGAAAAAGAATGTAAATTCGAATATTAGAAATGTGATTAAGTGTGTCTTCTTTCATGTCAACGAAGTGGTAGATTTGTGTCTCTTTCAAGGGTGGTGAGCTTGCCTCCAACTAAACAATTTATTTTTCTTTTTAATAATATGTATTTTTAATTCACAAATTAATATTATAATTATATTAAATTAGAAAATTATAATTAATATCCTCCATAATTATGCTTAAAAAATAGAAAAAATACTTCATATTTATAGTGATTTCCCAAAGATCAATTTTATATTAACTAATTTTTGAGATCTTTCAATGCTATAATATCTTTTCCATTTGAATATTCTATCTACTTTCATTTTAAATTATTTGGTTTTTGTGAAAAAGTAATTTAATTAAAATTAACGAAGAATATATACATATACATTTATCAAATTAAAATTAAATCATTACAATGATAAAGTAACTTATATAAAATAAAATCATGTATTATAAGTATCATTTATTTATAAATATTATTTTTTTATGTTATGATATCATTTTCAAAATTTTAATAAAATCCATAGGGAGTAGATTTTTTTTTCTGTGTAATTGATACTGTTGCTGAGCATTTAATTGAAAGTGATAGGCGAGCTGGACAACTAGGCCATGGTGGTCATATGAGCTTTTATTGGAGAATGCTGGAGATGATCCTAGAACAGGACTTTCAGAGAACGACAAAGGTGTATTTAAAACGGCATCACATGTTGCTAAGGTTGGTGAAGTTGACGTACATTTTAAGCATTTAACTAGTGACGATAAAGAGTCGCACTACAGTTTCAAATCACAAAACTATCAAGAAAATCAACAAAAGGAAAATCTAAGAAAATAAAAATATTTAATGCTGTTGACAGTATTCCCGAATTGGTGGAGGAATCACTATGGACAACCCACCAGCGCAAGACCTGACAAATTTGGAGAAGACATCACAGCAGTCTGCATCCAAATCAGATCCCACAAGCAAATTTGCAGCCTGCGTTATGCACCTAGCGTAAGAAATTGTAAGCCCTAAACAACCACCCGTGTTAGATCCACCAGAACTACGACTGGGTGGCGGATTCTGGACTACTGCAGGAGGCGGCGGAGGCGGAGTTGCTGGTACGTCTGGGGTTGGATTTTTGTCAGTATTGCAGTTGCAGTTGCAAAAGCAGGTTTTTGAATAACTTCCGCTGAACACAATCTTCTTAAGTTTGCAACTGGAAGGGCAATCCTTATGGCATTCACATCCAGACCATGCTTTTGCCCTGTTGGTGGCATCAATTGCCGATGCCGAGCATAAGAAAACTAGCAAGATCAAAGCAAAAACAGAAACAAAACCCATTTCTTTGCTGTAGTTTCTTTCTGCAGGTATAGATTATTATTATTATTACCGAAAGAAGTGATGATGATTGTGGTAAAGCTGAGAAACCTTTATATAGTGTGATATTTAGGGTTTTAGTCATTTTGGTTGAAGATGATGATGGTAAGTTTAAGATATATAAATTTTAGTATTTATCTAAATAATCTTTTAAATTTGAATGATTATCAGATTTTATTTTATTTTATTTTTGGTTTTGATATCCTTAACAGTTGCTCTTGATTTAAATATCTATAAGATTATTTTTTTTCTAATTAATATTTTTCTTATTAAATTCCTTTTCAATTTATTGTATATATATAATTACGCTTTTTTTAAGTTGAAATTGTATAATTTCTATTCATTTTACCATTATTGTTTTTAAAAATTAATCTGATTATAAATGGAATCATTATTCATAATTAATTTTTTAATCCATAGTATCAATGTTTAGTTTCATGATTTAAATATTGATTTTTATTATAGAATGTAAAAGAATTTTTATAAGTTATATTTTAATAATTTTTAAAAATTTTATCCTATAATGTGAATAATTATATATGGATATAATATTAATTTTTATAATTTTAATTTTCAAGTAAAACTAATGTGTGATTTTAATTATAAGTTATATTATTAATGATAATCATAATATCCAAAAGTACGAAATTATGTCTCTTCATTAATACATTATAAACATAAATTTTAACAATAATTCACATGATGATAACCATATCATTAATAATATAAAAATATATTAAAAAGATAATTATCAATTTTTATATTTATATTATATATTTCATGTATAATTAAATTAAATTTAATATATATTAAATATTTTTAACATGCAAGCCACAAACAAAAATATATCAATGTCGTAGTTGATTTCGAATTTTTGAATTAAAAATAAATACCAATTTTTAATTTGATTTAGTTTAATAATTTCAACAAACCATTTATTCATCCTGTATGTCATTATTCAAATTCTAATACCCATTTTTAAACTAATAATTAAATTATATTAATCAAATTAAATAATATATTTTTTAAAAGTTAATATATTATTTAATTTAAGATAAAATGATATTTTCTTAATCAATATAATCATCATACATGACTTATTTTATGTTAATAAATATATGTATATAATATTTCAAACACATCATTTTAATAATTTAATTTTTTGATTCAATTCCAAATTTCTGAATTCAATTTTCAATTTTATGAAATTAAATTTTTTAAAATTTTAATCATTTTCATTTTCTTAATTTTATTTTCAGTTAATTTAATTTAATTTAAAAATTTTCATAAAAAAATCAAATAGTCTAACTCTATAATAATCTTCAATAATCTATAATTAAATGATATTAATAATATTTAATTGGTTTAAAAAAATCATACGCAGATTATTCTTTTTCCAATAACTATAAGTATCTTTAATAATTCATAATTAAAATTATGTTTTTTTGAACCTTCATTTTGAATTTAGAAATATTATATGAAAATGTTTTGTTATTTTAATGATTTTTTATCCAATATTCTATTATATTTTGATTATCCTTAATATTGAAATGATCTCCTTCCAATCCAATCAAAACATTGAATTATGTTTATAATTAAATGAATTCCTTTATTAGTCTTAAAATTCCTTAATAATAATAATTTTTTATATTAATTATAGGAGGGCATTATTTTCAGATCGAGAATTAATAAATTTGCAGGAATATATATTTTTAATCTATTACGTTTAGCATTAACAAATATATTAAATTTGCATAAAATAAATAACATCTGATTAGCAAGTTTTTTTAATAAATAAATAAATAAACTTGATATTGTTTAAATATAATAAAATAATTTCATATGAAATATTTATTTTAATTGTTCTTATTAGTTAGAAATTAATCAAAGTTAAATTTCCACAAACTAAAAAAACCCATGATAAAACTAAAAATAAAAAATTACGAAAATAGACAAATCTAAGAAAATAAAAATATATAGAAAAAAGAAAGCTAATTTATATGACAATATTGCAGAGCTGGAAGAGGATATCACAGCAATCTTTATCCGATCTGGATCCGAATACCAACTTTCCGACCTCCATAGCGCACTTATTTAAAGTGCCCATAATCCCTAAACAAGCATTCGGGTAAAATCATTTACTGGGTGTCGGAATCTGTACTGGAATCGGCAGGACTGGTGCAGAAGTAGAATCCGACGACAGAGTTTGTGGTTCGGTTGGGGTTGTATTGTCTGAAGAATGGCATTTGCAATTGCACATACAGACTTTTGAATAAGCATCGTTGTTCTCGTGCTTCGTAAGTTTGCAACCAGAAGGACAATCATCATAGCAATCACATCCAGTCCATGAATTTGCATCCGCATCAATCATGAATGAGGAGCATAAGAAAACTAACAAGATCAAAGCAGAAACAGACCCCATTTCTTCGCGGTGATTTCTTTCTAAAGGTAGGGATTATTATTAGTGAAAGAAGTAATGTTTATGGTAAAGCTGGGAAGCCTTTATATGGTGATGTTTAGGGTTTTGTTGATTATGGTTGAAGATAATCTTCAAGTGGCAGAGATATTCGCATTTATCTAAATAATCTTTTTAATTTTGATGATTATCAGATTAAGTTTTATTTTATTGATCCTTATAAATTAATAATGGCCATCAATATAAATTCTTGAAAACTAACATTAATACTTAATTTCTAATTTTAAATTGGAAAAATCAAGTTAAATTATAGCATTTACGTAAATTAAGATAATATGTAATTTATTATTTGAACTTTGAAATTTTAATCTTTTATTTTAAAAAATAAATAATCAATTAAACTATTTTAATAAATTAAAATAATATATTGTTTGAAGGTTAATATAAAGCAGTATTCTTCAAAGTTGGAAGCCCTAATCCACTGATAATCTCGTTTATTAGTGTAGCGTCTCTTCATTAAACCATGGGAGACTATCTTCTACGCTTCATCTATGGCCTTGTTAATTGAGAATCCTAGAAAAGCAAGACATTAAATCGTGACACGTGTCATTTAACTTTTCAGAGTGAAATTCTGCGGATTATTATGTATCGGTAAAACTTATTAATAATTAATAATATTTAATAAAATATATATTATTATATTATTAATAAATTTTTAATCATTCTATATAAATATTTCTTCATATGTAAATAATTTTATCTAAAAATAAATAAATTTTGTGGCACATATTACGAACCCTAGTACGTGTTATTGGGTACAGCATCAATTATAATAAGCAATAATAAATAATAAAATAAAACCTCATTAGTTTTGTATTAACCAACTATATATAATTTCAAACTTTTTTTTAATTAAAACAAACAAAAATTATGGCTTAATAATTTTATTTCTATTAATATATTAATTATTGAAATACAATTTTCTTGTAGTAGTAAATTCACATATTAATTATCAATTAGAAAATTAGTAAAAAAATAAAATAAAACAAAATAAAATAAATAACGATTATTAGTTTTTGATTGTATTAAGCAGAGAGTCCTAAGAAATCGAACATTGTGAGAAGAAAAACATGGAAAAAAAAAAAAGAGATCTAAAGCAAAAAATATTTAGAGGACTATTGATTTTGACAATATTCACGAACAGGGAGGGGAATGGAATCCATGAATCCACTGGCGCAAGTTTTAGCAAAAGTGTCGAAAGCTCCACAGCACTCTGGATCCAGATCACCGCCTACAAACAAATTTCCGATCTCCGAACTGCACTTTGAGTAAGAATCCATAATCTTTAAACAACCAACCAGGTCGAACCCACCTAAATTTATTCTATGGGTGGGTGGCGTCGGGACTGGTGATTTCGGTGGAGGATTCACAGGGTTTGGGGTCGATGACTTTGGTGGTGGATTGGCGGAAGGATTGCAGTTGCAGTTGCAGATACAGCTTTTTGAATAAGGTTCGCCGAACATAGTCCTTTCAAGTTTGCAACCAGGAGGGCAGTTAGCATGGCAATAACATGCAGACCATGAATCCACACCAGTTGTTAATGCCAAATATAGAAAAACCAACAAGATTGAAGAAGAAACCGAACCCATTTTTTTGCTGTGATTTCTTTCTTGAGGTGTTGATCACCACTGAAAGAGCTGATTGATTATGTTAAAGTTGGGAGCCCTTTATACAAGTAATATCCATGGATTTCGTGGTTATGTTGAAGTTAATCTTAGTTTCAGAGATATCTAAACAACTTTTAAAAATTAAAATTTTATCATTATCAAATAATATTTTATTTTAGTTTTTTCTCATTTTTTCTGTTTTTTTAATCAATTCTTATCAATACATTGCGAAAAAAAATCCAAATATATTAATTTAATTATGTATATAAATATATACCTTAAAATTTTTATTATTACATTAGACAATAATAGTTACATTTTAAAAACTGTATATTATAATTATAATTTATATTATTAGCTAAATAAAAAAAGATATTATTATTGTCTAAAATAAAAATATTTTGAAAAATAATTTAGTAAATAAATTAAATAAAGTCAAAAGTTTTATTGGTATTTTTATATTTTAAAAATATATAAATCAAATTAAATTAAATAAATTTTTATTTTAAATATAATATTGTTAAAAAATATGTAATTTGTATAAAATTATATGGGAATGAAGCTATGAAAATACAAATCTGTCATTCTTTTTAAAATTTATATAAAATAAATATTAATTTTTAAAATTTACATAACATAAATATTTTTAAAAAATTTATCAAAAATAAATATAAAAATTAATGTAATAAATATAAATGATAAAATAAGTTTTGTTTAATGTAAATTAGTGCACAAAAAAAATTTATTAATTATAATTAATGGATATTAGAAAAGAAAGTTTCACCTTGTTTTAAATTTTATTTTTTATTATTTTATATTTTATTATCTTATTTTTATCTAAATAAATTTTATTCTTGTTAATTTTATTTATATTTATTAATTATTAATTATTAATTATTTTATATTTTATATTGTGTTACCTAATGTTTATTTACACAAATTTTATTTAAAGATAAATATTATTAATTTTATTTATATTTGTTAATTACTTATTATTTTATAATTTACATTATATTATTTAATTTTTTACCTAGAAAAATTTTATTCAAAGATAAATACTACTAATTTGATTTATATTTATTAATTAATAATTATTTTATATTTTATAAGATATTTATTAAAGTTATAAAATATCTTATTGAAAATTTATGGAAGTAACAACAACTACAAGGTATGATTTAAAGTGGTTTGACACAACTTTTTGCCCACGTTCACTTCTCCCAAGTCTCAATTTAGGGTTTTACTAAACCAATCAATAATACAACAATGAATTCTTTAATCAAGATTTGAATCCCTAGTGTTTTCAAGACTCACACTCAAACCTTTACAATATCAATCAAACTCACAGTAATTTACTCTTAATTACAATAATAATGCCCAAACATTAATCACATACTAACCCAAGATTGCAAATCAAAAGCTTAGGTTATGAAAGAGTGAGAAAGAGTATGATACAATCACAATGCAAGTAAGATTAAATATCTTAGCAAAGAAACTTACTTGATAAAGCTAATCTCAATAATGTAGAAACATAATACAAAGAATAGAAACGTTAGAATGCAAGTAATACTCAAAATAGAGCCGTTATAAAGATTTAAAATCTTTCTGCAAATGCACGTATGGCAGTACAAGTTCCCATACGCCTGTACCATTACATAAAACACAATTCAATTTTAGGTTGAAAGGTTAGTACGACCATACCGCCAAATTGGTATGCCCGTACAAAGCTCTTGGTAACTTTTGCAACATGGTACAACCATCCAGTATGATTGTATGAGCCAAAACACAAAATGTGGTACAATTATACCAAGATCGATACGCCCGTACTGAGCATAATTTTACAAGTCAAACAAAACAAGGTTGGTATGGTCAATTGTACGCTAGTACCACATAAAATACCACTATGGTACGCTCGTACCACAATCATTTTCAACATTTTAAAATTAAATTAACTTAAATTGATTTAGCAAAACATAAGCATCAAAATAATGGGTTTAACATTCTCCCCCTTTTTGATGTTGACAATCAATTTAAGTTTAATTTACTAAAACATGCTCAAATTCATAATTTTAAAAATCTCCCCCTTTGTTTTCGAATTAATGCAAATTAACTTCAATTCATTAATCCAATTCACAAAGGAAACACATGATCAGAGCAAATCATAAATATAAATGATCATATCAATAAATACATGAAGAAATGCATCAAATATATATCAAAGGAAATAAAAGAATACATTAAAGTCAATGAATCAGAGCAATAAAGATAAATAGAAATAAATACATCAACTAAAATCAAAAGTCAACAAAAGTCAATTAAAAAGTCTAATCCTATCTATCTCTAAAATATCTCCCCTTTTGTCAATATCAAAAACAATCATGAAGGTGAAAGAATAAGGATAAATGGGTTTAATAGGTGTTGATGGACTCAAAAGTGGCAGTACTGGTAGCTTAGAAGTTCTAAAACTCTTGTGTATGCTAAAGAAGTTGCTGATATACAGAATCAAAACGCTGATCAAAACTGTCAAAATGACACTCAAAGCCATCAAGTCGAGTGATGAGCATCATGAACTGCTGTGTAATCAAATGAGCAAGAGATGGGGTAGCAGCAATAGTATGATCAACAATAGTGGAAGAAGGAGCAGCAGCAGTGTTAGGAGCAGCATCAGAAGAGGATCCACCCTCAGATGTCTCTGGCATTTATGGCTCAGGGCTGCCTCATGTCTGACATTATCGCGAGGGGAATCAGCGTGGGCTCAGAGCTCAGGAGAAGTGGCATCCTCTACATACTTTGTACCCTCTGGAATAGGCATCTGCATGTGCCTGCAGACCTCAACGGCTTTGGTACCATACAATGACATTGTGTCATTAAGAAGCGCTAATGCTAACAAGTGCTCCAAGCATCTTTTGATGTACTTGGTGTGAATAAAGTACTCATTGACATGGTTTGCCTCACTTAGCATGGAATGCTCAATGAACGACATATCTAGATTAGGACCAGAAGGTCCAGAAGCAGGAGGAGTAGGGGGAAAGGCTCTCAGAAAATGATAGATGTGGTGAATATGTAGTCCGAATAGAATGGCACGACCTGACAATTTCAATCTACAGCATCATAGAATTGGTCCTGAAGCCAGCAATCAGACTGAATGGGAGTGCCTATGACCATCGAGGGAAGAAAGATGAGGTCAGGGCCAGTGACAATGTTATTCAACTTTGATCTCCCGAAGATAAGATAGGTAATCAGGCGATGATAATAAAAGAGAGCTGGAGATTTCAGACAGGAGGCTTTCAGCCTTAAAGGATGGAAAGGAGTATCGAGTATGATATCCCTCTATAATACAAAGCGGTGAAAATCTGCAGATTTAGCATTAACAATGCCCTCAAAAGGAAAGTTGAAAATAGCATCAAACTCAGTTTTAGTAAGTCTAAAGTTTTTTCAGAAAATTTTGAAAGTGCAAGTATGGTTCATATCGAGTTTAATCATCTGTAAAAACTTGAAAGAAACAAAGTCAATAGATTTATTGTCCAGAAAAGCAAAGTTGGACCAACCAATATTAACTAAAAATCACCTAACGTTAGCCTCAAGTCTGACTGTCCGAAGAGTGGAAACACATGCAAAGCGACAAGGAGAAAAATGTTTTTAGTAAGAATCGTCTGTCGAGACCCGAAAACAGGGAAATTAGGACAAGGAGGAGGATCACTGTCCGACTAAACTTATTTGCCCTTGTCTCAACCTCAAGATGAAGAGCCACCATGAGTACCGTGAGAAGTCATTTTGCAAAATCAGTAATCTTTTGAAAAGCAAAATTTTTTTGAAATTTTGACAGAAATTCGATACAATTTGGAAAAAACCATAAATTTTCAAACATAATGAAATACAACCAAATTTGATACACAACATAATATAATAATTTGGAACAATAAACTCTAAAGAACCTAGCTCAAAAAATGATTAAAAATTGTAGAAAATTATAAAATACAGCAAAATCTAAAAATTGAGAAAAACAGTGAAAAATCAAACCAAAATCTGAGATTTTAGGCTCTACAGACCAAAAAGCAAGAGTAGGTTAAAGATGAATTAGTTTTCAAGTGATTTAGGACTGATTTGAGGTGATTTGAGTGAGATTTGGATGAGAAAATCCGAAAAACAATTTTGGTAGTGGTTAAGAGAAGTGAGAGAAAACTGAGAAAATTAGGTTAAAATTAGGGTTTTGAGTCACGTACGGGCATACCGATTCTCGTACGGCTGTACCGGCTCATGAAAATTTGAAAATTTTGAAGAAACATGTCACGTACGAGTATACTAATTCTCATACGATCATATTGATCTCATGCCTTACATACATACGTGCATACCAACTTTGGTGTATGGCCGTACAATCACTTCGGCAGAATTTGGAATTTTTAAAGTTTTAGGCGTATGGGCGTACTAGAAAGCATACTACCATACCAAGCTTATTTGAAAAGTTTTGAGAATTTTTAAAGGTTGAGGCATACTGTCGTACGGTCATATAAAACATTCAGTAGAAATTGGAAATTAAGTGTTTAGAGCCATACGGGCATATGAGTACACGTATGGCCATATGGGTATTGAAAGTCAAAATTTTGAAGAGGATTTTAAGATCTTTCCTAAAATTCTTAGAGTCCAATATTCATCGTTACTTCAAAAATGACCCATCTACCATCCCTAAGTTATGCTTAATGAAGTTTAAACGTTCTTCATATAGAGGTTTTATGAAAATATCTATAAGTTAGTGAGTTGTATTAATGAATTTTAATACAACCTTCCCTTTTTGCACATTATCACGTAAGAAATGATGCCTAATATCTATATGCTTACTCTTAGAATGCTGTATAGGATTTTTACATAAATTTATGGCACTAGGATTATCACATTTAATAGATGTACATGACACACAAACATTATAATCTATCAATTATTGTTGAATCCATAACACTTGAGCACAACAACAACCAGCAGATATATACTCAGCTTCAACAATTGACAGAGAAACATAATTTTACTTCTTGTTAAACCAAGAAACTAAACAATTTCCTAAGAAATGATATGTTCTACATGTACTTTTTCTATCTAATACATTTCCAGTAAAGTCAGCATCAGAAAAAGTAATTAAGTCAAACAAAACACCTTTAGGATACCACAAGCCATAATGTATAGTACCAATTAAGTATTTGAAAATACGTTTCACAGCACTCAAGTGAGATTCCCTAGGTGATGCTTGAAAACGAGCACACATACACATAACAAATCTGATATCAGGCTTAGAAGCAGTTAGATAGAGCAAACTACCTATCATACCTCATAATTCTTTTGATATACTTGTTTACCACTTTCATCCAATGAAAGCTTGGTTGTAGTGCTCATATGCGTTTTGTTTGCTTTAGTATCATCCATTCCAAATTTCTTCAAAATCTCTTGAGTGTACTTCACTTGGTTGACGAAGATTCCATCTTCACATTGCTTAACTTGAAGTCCTAAAAAATACTTCAATTCTCCCATCATGCTCATCTCAAATTCTCCCTCCATACACTTAGAGAATTCCTTGCACAACTCTTCATTAGTAGCACCAAATATAATATCATCAACATAAATTTACACAAGAAAAATGTCATGTTTATAGTTCTTAATGAAGAGTGTGGTGTCTGCCTTGCCTTTTACAAAACCATGATCAATCAAAAATAAGCTCAACCTATCATACCATGCTCTAAGAGCTTGTTTAAGTCCATAAAAGGCTTTGGTAAGTTTGAAAACATGATTTGGAAAGTTAAAATCTTCAAAACCAGGGGGTTGTTCAACATATACTTCTTCTTCCATAAAACCATTTAGAAATGCACTTTTGACATCCATTTGAAATAGTTTGAAATTCATATGAGATACATATGCTAACAACATCCTGATTGCTTCTAATCTAGCAATGGGTGCAAAGGTCTCATCATAGTCTATGCCTTCTTCTTGACTATAACCTTGTGCCATTAATCTAGCCTTATTCCTAGTTATAGTATCATTCTCATCTAACTTATTTCTAAACACCCTCCTAGTTCCAATAATAGAAGCATTCCTAAGTTTAGGTACTAAGGTCCATACTTTATTCATTTCAAATTTATTAAGTCCATCTTGTATAGAAATAACCCAATTTTCATCGTTTAAGGGTTCACTAATGTTCTTTGGTTCCATTTGAGATACGAATGCTAAATTGTTATAAATGTCTTTAAAATGAGAATGAGTGGTTACCCCTTTTGATGTTTCATATATAATTAGCTCTTTAGAGTGCCCTTTCAAAAATTACCAATCTATTGGAAGATTATGTGAGATTATGGTTGTGGTAAGGTAAGAAGGAAGTTCATTGCTTTCTTCCTTTTCAACATCCTTTGGGATCACTTCTTGTTTGTTCTCATGTCCCTTCCTTGTTCCATTAGAATACCTATATCATCATTAACAATATCCTTTTTTGGACCAAGGGGGTTAGTTTCATAAAAAATAATATGCATTAACTCTTCAACAACCAAAGACCTTTTATTGAAAATCGTATATGATTTACTAGATGTTGCATATCTAAGAAATAAACCTTCATCTGTTTTAAGATCAAATTTTCCAAGATTATCCTTGGTATTTAAAATATAGCACTTGTAACCAAATACTTTAAAGTAAGAAATTCTTGGTTTTCTACCATTCCATAGCTCGTAAGGAGTTTTGTTTAAAATAGGTCTTAAATGAACTCTATTTGAAACATAGTAAGTGGTATTGACCGCTTCGGCCCAAAAGTACGATGGTAATTGATACTCATTAACTATTGTACGTGCCATATCATAAAGAGTTCTATTTTTCCTTTCCACTACCTCATTTTATTGAGGAGTTTTAGGAGATGAAAAGTTATGATTAATGCCATGCAAATCACAAAATGGCTTAAAGTTTTCATTTTGAAATTCCTTTCCATGATCACTGTTACACCAAAAAATAAGGGCTAGAAGAATGTGTAAGTGAATTCTTAAGAAAATGAACTAATGACATAAATGTAAATTTTGAGAACTTTGGATTTAACCTTATCTTAAGTTACATAAGCATAATCGGGTCAATCGCAAAGACTAAATATTATATATTCGGGACAAGGAATATAATGGAATAACATAACATTTGGGATAAAAACTAAGTTTAATATACGAATGAGAAGTATTAAAGTTAAATATGCTTAAGTTGGGAGGATGGGTGACCTCCTAGGAAATGTGTGATTTTCAATCGCGTAAGTTGTTTTAGACGAATTAAGCTATGGAATCTTGTTCAAAGTAAATCAGGGATTCTATTAAGCTATTTGGAGGTGTTTAGGATTGAAATATAGCTAAGAATATTTAATAGGACACATTTGGTACTATTGGGATTGTTTAAGGGTAAAGTTGAAATTTTGAAAAATTGGTAAGGAAAATTTTGTAAATTCCAATTTTAGAGATTAAATTATTAATAATTAAAGTTAAGGGACTTAATTGAAATATTTAAAGGTTATGAAAGGACCTATTTGGTAAATTTGAAAGTTTAAGGGTTAAATTGTAAGTCCTTAAAAATTTAAGGATTAAAGTGGTATTTTTACCAATTTAAGTTATGAATTATCTTATTAAAAGACTTATATTTATAAAATTAAATAAAAAATCAAGAAAATAAGGAGAGAAAGTCAAAATATCAGGGGAGAAGGAGAAAGGAAGAAGAAAATCACTTTCCAGGTAATTTCTTAACCATTTTTCATGATTTTTTTTAAAGAAATTGATAGAAAAAGTTGTAGTTTTTGATTCTCTATCATTTGATATAAGTTTTTTCTTGAGAAAGTGGATGATTAAGTTAGAGGAAGTAAAAGATGAATTAGGGATTTTTAGGAATTTTTGAGTTAAGGTGGATTTAAGTTGATTTTAAGGTAGAATAACATATATTTATTATGGTTTAAGCCTTGGTTTGAATTAAAATGATGTAGAACTCATAGTATAAAGAAGAAAGAATGTGGTCAAGCATGGGTTTTTATAGAAATGTAATTTAGTTTGATTAAATGATGGATAAAGAAAGG
>CANYBF010876143.1:0-30024 GCA_948192965.1 Dalechampia spathulata
GGGATTGGATTCACTTGTGAATCCATTTGTTGTAATTGATTGTGATTATAGTTGAACCCTAAGTAAGAGACTTAGGAGAAAGTGGACGTAGGCAAAGAGTTAGCCGAACCACTATAATCGCACGTGTTGCCATCTTCCGCGGGATTTCAGGAAGAATTTTAAAATAATTTTCTTGTTTTATTTAATATACTTTTATTATTTATTAGAATTACATGATGTGTATTACGATTATTTAATTTATCATTTATATTATTTTCTATAATTATTTTTTAATATTTTTAATTATAATAAAATATTATTATCATATTTATCATTTAAAATTCTTTTCCAATACTTCATTTTAATCTTACTAAAATTCTATAGTAACATATAGTTCTATTTCTATTATTATACATATCATTTAAAATTATATTATAAAATATAATTTTAACTATTATAAAATTATATTATTATACATATCACTTTGAGACTTTTATCTTTAAAATTTTATTATTATACATATTATTTAAAATTTTATTTTAAAATCAACAAATAATGGATTTTAATTCATACAGTCATATATTTAAATTTAATTAATTAATAGTTCTAAAATTTTAATTCAAATATTTTATTTCATTGATTCTTTATTATTTATTTATATTAATTTTAAAATTTTAAAGTTATTTCAAAATAAATTATAAAATGAAATAATTTTAATAAAAAAATTAACATATTAGCTATTAAATTAATAAGAATAAATATTATATCTTATCTTAGTCAAACATTCGAGAAAGATATATTTTATCAATATATTTTTCTTGACTTTTATAATGTAAATTTGAAAAAATTAAATCAGACGTTAATAATGTGGGATAATATGCAACTTAAAACCTCATATTTTCGAAAGTAAAATTATAAATAATGTTTTCCGTTACATAATTTTATTATAAAACTATCTTCAATATTTAAAATAAAAAGGAACAAATTGAATTTTAATTCATGTAATCATATATTCAAATTTAATCGATTAATAGTTTTAAAATTTTAATGTGGATATTATATTGTATTATTTATATTAATTTAAAAATTGTAAAGATACTTCAAAATAAATTATAAAATACAATAATTTTAACATAAATATTAGCATATAGTACAATAAAAATGTGAGTTTGAAAAGACTAAATCAAAAATTAAAAATGCAGGATATTTTTATAACTATTAGATAATAAAAATAAATGATAATTATATGTGATTTTAAATAGAATTTTAAAATAGAAATTAGTTGTTACAAAAATTAGATAACGAAAATTAATTTTAACAAATCAAACTAATAAATAATAAAAATAATTAGTATTTATATTTAATTTTAAATATAATTCTTAGACAATCATAAATTTAAATTTAATTGATTAATATTCCTAAAATTATAATTATCATTTAACAATTAAACCTACAAACAAGATGGCAATTTTTTTGAAAAAAAAAATAAAAGAAAGAAAAAGCTGAATAATAATATTCTGGTACCAAAAGGTGATTTCCCTCACCTCAAGGGTCCCCACCCTGACAGGATTGTGAAGGAGTTAAATCACGCTGAATAATAATATTAAGAAATGATTGAGGTTTGTAACCAAAACAACCGCAAGTCAACAACACTACACATTTGGTTACATAAACCCTTTCAACTTCACACTTCTCTTCCAAGGCTTTTCAAGTCCTATTTTCCTAAAACTCAGAAATGGGATTTTTGTTCAGCTTCGTCATGGCTTTGGGCTTCATAGGAGTTCTTATTCCATTCGGCCATGCCACAGTTCGCCACTATGATTTTGTTGTAAGCGTACTCTTAAACATTTCAAGCCTTCCTTTCCCTTTTCATTTCATTCTATCAAACTCCGATGGAGTATAATTTTTGTAAAATAAGATCATGACATTATTATTTTTCACGTCATTCTCTAGTAACTCTCACCCTACATTCTACAGAAAGATCCAATTCTGGTATCAAAATGTCTTATAGTATGTAAGTTTGTTTGGTACTAAGAAACAGATTGTACCCTTTTCCTGAGAAGAATGTCATCTTTTACATTAATGCCTTTATGCTTATCAACTGTTGAAAGGTGTGTTCTTTTTGGTTCTTTTGTTTTAATTTCTTATAGCTGGCGGAGAAGAACTTTACAAGATTGTGCAGCACGAAATCTGCATTGGTAGTTAATGAGAGTCTTCCAGGGCCTACTGTTTATGTGAGCAAGGGAGACACTTTGCATGTTAACGTACACAACCATGGCGATTACAAAGTCACCATCCATTGGTAAGATCTGAATTTAAGTTAGATTTCGTGTTGGGTTTCTAGCAATCTGATTCGAGTTGCAGAAGGATATGTATACGAGGGCTGATGCCCTTATTTTGAATAAATGTCGTATAAGTTGAGAACGATCTTGGATAAAGCATGACAATGGTTGCAGGCATGGAGTGAAGCAGCCGAGAAATCCATGGTTTGGTGGTCCTGAATACATCACACAATGTGGAATCAAGCCTGGAACAAACTTCACATATGAAGTGATATTTTCAGATGAGGTAGGCACCCTTTGGTGGCATGCTCACAGTGACTGGACCAGAAATACCGTCCATGGAGCCATCGTCATCCATCCTGAGGATGGAGCCTTCTATCCTTTCCCTACTCCTGATGCTGAGCAAGTTCTTGTTTTGGGTATACACTCATTTTTCTGTCATCTTTCAAACTTTAAATCCACACTATGGGAGGAGATGACATGTAAAGGTCTTATCATATATGCTTTTGCCAGGATCATGGTATACTTACGATGTGAATTTGGCCGTCGAACGGCACCTTGATGATGGGGGTGATTTACCTGAATCAGATGCTTACCTCATTAATGGCCAGCCAGGAGACTTTTGCAATTGCTCTAAAGGTAATAAAATCTTAGGAAATTTGATTGTATATATACATATACACCAATACTGTTCCTGACAAGTGTGATTGTGACGCTTCCAGAATCAACATACCGTTGGCAAGTTGAGTCGGGAAAGACTTACCTTATTCGTTTAGTGAATGCAATCATGAATGCAGAAGCATTCTTCGCCATTGCTGGGCATAACCTGACAATAGTGGCAACAGATGCAGCATATGTAAAACCTGTTGTAACTAGCTATATCGAGATAGCTCCAGGACAAACTATGGACATTCTGCTGACGACAGATCAGGCTGCCGGCCATTATTACATCGCTGCCAGGCAATTTTACACAGACAAAGCCACCTTCACTAATTATAACAAAGCAAACGTTACTGCCATTCTCGAATATAAAGGCAACTATACTCCTCCTTCTGCTCCCCTTTTCCCGTCCGACATCCTTCCCACTTACTTGGACATCGATGCTGCATTTTTGTTTAGAAACAAGTTAAGGAGCCTTTATGATCAGGATGTCCCCAAAAATATCACTACTAGAATGTATGTCGTAGCTTCTCCGAACCTGCTGTTCGTTAACAGATCAGGCGAAATTATCACCACTCTTGCTGCTAGCTTGAACAATATCAGTTGGATGAACCCGAAAACAGATGTCCTTCAGGCCTACTACTAGTATGCTGTTGTATCTAATTTTTTTTAATATATATATATGGTCTGTCTTTACAGAATATGATAACATTTTTCGATGTTTTGTTTAACAGCAACTTAACTGATTCCTTCACGGAGGATTTCCCAGATATGCCACCGGAGTTTTTTGACTTTGTGGCAGCAGATTTGCCTGCTAACACGACGCAGTCATTGGTGGGGGCTAAAGTTAAGGTACTGGAATACGGAGAGGAGGTGGAGATGATATTTCAAAGTGCCAATGTACTGAATGCATCAACAGATCATCCAATGCATCTCCACGGACATAGCTTTTATGCTGTCGGAGCAGGAACCGGAAATTTCGATTTCGAAGAGGATCCCAAAACGTTCAACTTAGTCGATCCACCATACGTTAACACAGCTACAATTCCAAAAATTGGTTGGCTTACAGTCAGATTCAGAGCTCTAAATCCTGGTACGTACGCTGTTGATACTAGAAGAAATATTCCAACAGAATACATGTCAGGAGCAGCATATTAACAATAATAATAACAAATGGGTTAACTGATTTCGGCAGGAGTTTGGCTATGGCATTGCCACTTGGATCGGCATCTAAGTTGGGGAATGGTGACAGTGTTGATAGTGAAGAATGGAGGGACTGCCGAGACATCAATGAGAGAACCCCCAACAAATATGCCAAGTTGTGATGAAGATGCACCACAACTCAGGCTTTTCAAAGCCGATTTTTCACTTCCTAATCATATGTTACAGGAGATAGAATAGGATAGTGTGTTGGGTTTGATTGATTTCACTCGTTTTCATCAATGTTTCCTTTCTTTTATCAGTTGAATAATAAACTATCATTACAAAATCCTAATCATGGTTTTCTCTCTTTCTTCTTCTTTTTTTCCTTCCCATGGTTTTTGTCACATCCAAGCCTGCCGACATGCTTCCATGGCTTGATTAACGAATCTGAACTCCTATGGCAAATCTGTTAGGCAAGCTACAAAGGATGGGGAACTTTGCATTATGCAACGCTTGACATTAACCTTCAACTTGTAATCGTTATTTCATTGCCACAAAATCAGTGACTTTACTTTATAGTTACATTCATAGTTCAAAAGCTATTGCGTTCGAGTCTTATGCTTCTGGACTTTGAAATGTCACCCTTTGATGATCGACTAGTAAATAATCCGTATAATAAGTACACAACACAAAATGCAATGTTGATATAACATACACAATCAAATCGTAGTATGAGTCTACCATATACTTCCATTGTTCATGAATTGATTTGCCTTAAAAAGTCAATAAAATAATTCCATTGTTCATAAAGTTCCTATGAATTGTCACTTGTCCATTTTATTTAATCTATCATTAAATTTCATATATTACTATATTTAATGCAGTTTTCATATATTACTATATAGTTTTATTTCAATATAATCATTCTAATCATGTATATTCCATCCCTTGTTAACCATTTTATTTAGTGGATAACAACATAGGTTTGCATCTCCTTACAATAATACATTATCATTCTTCTATCATTTCATAATATATGATCGATAAAATAATTATTAAATTCACAAAGGTTAATTTCAACATGTAAACATAATTAAATGTGTATTGATCATCAAGTAAATTCGAAAATCTAGAGTAGAACATATAAATAATGTGAATTACAAAATTACTTTGATTTCGTTGTAACTGAAATTAAATTACTGAAATAATTTTTTAGATTTAAGATGATTTCATATTAAAATTTTCACAATAAATTGTGCTTTTAAAAATAATAAATTAATAATCACCATTCTAAAAAATTATTTATGTAGATTTATAGTTAAAAAAAATATACGCAATCAAACATTTTAAATTTCACTAAATAAAATATCATGTCTACGAACAAATATATACTAAAATCTTTAATATACTTTTTTGTATAAAAATAATAAAATTACTTAATTAAGTTTTTTAAATGATAATTAATTGGAAGTAATTATTTGCCTAATTAATGTTATTTAAATCTAAAAGAAATGAAATGTTATTTTTTTTTCTAAATGCATTTTTATATTAATAATATTATTGAGATCCTATAAACCCGTAGAAAATTCAATGTTTGAATAAAGCTGCTAAAAACACCAACCAAAATCCAATAAAAAAATTAATACTATTAAAGAGACAGGTGAAATGAGATGTTAGGCTCTGACCGTATCAGTAGGCTTCTAGTCACAGCTGACTCGTACTGCTTTACCTTAATTTTCACCATCAATATAGCAATCAAAACCAGCATAAACTTCCCTCTTGCAATATAATACAATATCACTATTATTATCATTAATTATATTATAACATCTAAATTAATTAATTTACTATTTTAAACTATATAAATATCAATTCACTCTTTTTTTCAAAGAAAAAAAGAAAAAGAGAATTCCTTATATGACAAAAAGATTATCATTCCCCGAGGAAGTAGCAGTGACACCCAGAATCACTTAGTACTAAGATTACATCTAAGTTTGCATTTTACCATCAAATTGAAACAAGTAACAGCAAAGCAAAGCATAGCATAGCATGTCTGGCATGAGAGCATTTGAACCAATTAGCACAAGTTTTTACAATACATTGAACAAGTAAACAAAAGGTGTACATTTTTATTGTTATGTATATGATTAGGTTTGTATAAGCCTCATACCTGAATTGACTTTTTCTGCGGCTGTCTCTGGTTTTGAAGGTTCAGTTTCATTCTCTTCAATAAAACAAAGCAGAAGAATGCTAAGATGATAATCACAATAATATAGATTTCAAAGTGTAACCCCCAAAATAATTCCAGCCCGGTCTTTCCGTCACCGCTGCATCCATATACACTTTTCCAAGCACCCTCAGTTGTGACTTCTGGATCAAGAATGAAGTCTACACTCATGGCTGCTTCGCCTAATGATATGTATGTGAACTTTGATTTGTACCCTGGCATAGAGGCTATAACTGTGGGCATTTTACAGAGAGATCAGAATTAACTCATCAAAAGGAATTTGTAGCTAATACCAAAACTGAGATCAGAGCCGATGAAAAATCAGCTCCAATACCATGTCATCCACTTGAATGGTTCAAAGTATATACTCGAAAAGTAAGACATGCCATAGAACTTCACTTCAGAGACTAGAAAGAACTTTCAGCAAATACAAATTAAGTTTTTCTGGTATCAAGAAATCATTTGCTGCTATAGCATAAAAGTATAATTAATTCAATAGAAAGCAATGATATGGTATCCTACTTTGTAGTGTCTTGAACGAAAGGAAAACATTTTGCTTATGATCGAACGATGGGAGGATCATTAATCACTTAACAGAAACTTACGAAGCTCATGCTATCTAACTTCATAAATGAATGCAATGTTGAGTAGCAGGTCAATGCTTATATTATTCATCGAATTAACCATTCTTAACAGTGCACTTCTTGATGAAGAGAGGCTCAAATTGATCTTCATCTATTTTCTCATTGTTTGGTTTACTAAATACCAACCCTCACCATTACACTACACGTGATTACATGGGCATCAAAAGTATGTTACTCATCAGAAGTACATAAGATATGTCTTTCCATTTGACAACTTCCAAAATCCTTCTTATTAAAGATATACAAAACTATTCTTAAACCTCACCTATAAGGTTTAAGCTTCTATATTGAATGATTCCTTAATATGATATTAGAGTTTTTAGAATTCAATATATGAAAATCTCATATATTAAATAATATCTCAACATTTAGCGGAAATGTGTTTGTGCATATTTATGTTTCAAACCCAAAGAGCATTCGCATGTGAGAGTATATTAGAGATATAGAAAATCATTCATGAATTTTACTTTAAAAACATAAGATTTTGGATTGAACAGTTCTTTTAACACTTTTCATGTATTCCCACTTGACCTCTATATTTTCTAGGAACTACTAAAACTCAACTATGAAAAGAACAGTTAAAAAGTGATTATCAAAGCAAAACACTAGATACCTTCATATCTCTCTCCAGGGGCAAGCAGGCGATGGAAATCAGCTAACCCACTGGCAGCTTTAACCTATCAGTGACAGTTGAAGAAGTTGCTAAGAAACATGATAGGAACAAAGCATTACATCATAGCAGGTTTCTCACGTAACAGAGGAACATGTCCTGGAGGAATTCAAAACGTATGTGTAGAGACACCCATGTAGATTGAGTAATAACGCAAGAACGAGAGAAAATATGACTTGAGGTATTGTAATAGGTTGTCAAAACTTCGCAAGCCATGAAACAATAATTAAGACGTGCATCAAACTAATTCTAACAAAGTGCTGTAAGGTTCCATCAGTCAAATTAGACATGCAATTTAAGACCAATAAGATACAAATCTTAGTAACAAAAATGCATGGAACCCGATTCATCCATAAAATTTTACTGCTCAAACAGAGGATCCACGGGAAATCACATGGTACTGGGTTATTCCACCTGTAGCGCAAGGCATCACACATCAAGTTGTAATGAAACAGGACAGTTAGCCTCCAATCAAGTAGTTAATCACATACATGATTAATTTACATTCCTAAGCAAATGCAATCTTGCAGTAGAAGAGTTAATCTCCTAGGACAGCTTAGCCTAAACCACCGCAGAACAACTCAACCTCAAACTGAATAGGTTAAGGTTAAGCATATGAATTGTTTTGCTGAATTTAGTGCAGTTGAGAGCAAGAATGCTAAATTCTTTTAGGAACTTCAAGAAGAACAACAATGCTAAATTCTATACATACCGTGTAATTTATTCCCTTGATTGTAATGGACCCCGGCAGTGGTCTCCCTCTATCAGATGAAAAGATCCTTCCATGTATTCCTGTCTTTGAGCATATAAGTTGTATAAATAAGTGATCTCTAACTTCCACAAAATCAACAGTACAAATCTTTAAGAGTAAAAGTTGCATCGATAAATGGGAAAGCCTTCTAAAATAAGCAATTCATATATATTTTATGTGGATTTTTGGAAATTCATACCCATAAATTTAATGTGCTCATAAATAATCTCTACTGATAAACTATTTTTATTAAAGGAAAAATATATGAGAAGAGAGAGGTAACGCGAATAGAGGGATAGGGTCTCTGCCTAAGATGCATGTCCAGATGTGCAATGTCCATTAGTACTACACAGTTTCAGCCATCGGATAATGAAAATTAGAAGCTCAGGTATCAATGAATAAAATCTTACCTTCACAAGGCTAGCTACGAGGTTTAATAAACTCATCTTGTTGTATTCCCAAACCATAGGAAGCTGTCAAAAACAGGATATGAGGTTAACTAACTAATAATACAAGATAGAAGGTAGGACAGAGGTAAAGAGGATGCAGCTGTAATTATGGGAAATGTAGCTTGAAATTTAAACCTCGTCGGCATTAGGCCACTTGTTGTCACTAATCTCCAATGTCAACTCAAAACAACCAGCATGCATATAATTCCAGTCCTGCATTCCACCATATATTGGGTACCTATATGCAGCACTAGTTTAAACAATGATCGGAAAAAAGGAGAAGACGAATATGGAATGAAGTGGTACTTCAAGGAGCACAGATTTAGCAAACCTAAATAATCTTCTGATAATAATAATTTATATCACAATCTTTAAAGAAGAGTTCAGAAATGTCATACCAAGCAGCTCCGTTTGTAATTCCTCCAGGAAATTCTGTGCTCAATGACATGTTACGGTGAGAACGGCTATATATACTTGCCATGAACCGGAACGTATCATCATCAGGACATGAATAGTAATATTTCCTGAAATTTTTCCATGATAAAGGAGATGAATGAAAAAACAAACAAAAAAATAATAATACAGACCTCTGCAAGGTCCAAATGGAAACAAATCAAGGTGCCTTAGATAAAAGCTTCCAAGTACCACATTCAACTGTTCATCAAACAAAAAGAAGGAATAACTTTTTTAATGTTAGCACTGCCTGCATGAGAAACGCTTGCTTAAGCCAATTCCATTAGAGCAAACCAATAGAACTGTAGCATTTGAATGTCAAACTCCTAATTGTCTAGAAAAAATGTAGAAAAATATAATCTAGACAAGTATTTCCCTACCAGAAAAATAGAACTAGCATTCAAGGGCCATGAGCCAAAAGTACTAGGGAGCAAAAATAACATAATATATAAGAAACCAACATGTTTAATTCACATAAGGCATCTAATAGAAAAGGTGTCCAACCCAAAATAAACGTACACTAATCCAGAATTGCAGATATAAGAATATTGAAAGGAAAGAAAGACTTTATAACCAAATCTTGTCGACATTATAAACATGCTATACATAGGATGTATATGAGAACAAGCCATAAAGTAGATAAGTGATTCAATAGCAAATTAATAAACATAGAGAAACATATGAACATAAATGGAACAGACTTTGGATAAGCACGAGTTACTGGTTGCAATATTTTTCTCCCAAAGAGAGAAGAATCTTCAAACATATCAGAACAAAAGGAACCAAGAGAATCTCTTCTTCATAAATAATAATGGTCTCCACATACATACCTAAAAGGACAACTTAAACACATAGAAGGCTCAAGAATGCATATGTTAAATGAATTCGAAGGCATGCCATGGTAATACCTTTTATCCTCTGTACCATCCCATGGATAATTTGCTACAAGTGCACCCTGAATATAAAAATAGGTATCATTGAGAAGTAATCATTAAGGAAGATGAAAATATCACAAATATAGAGGAAAACCTGTTTTCCCTTTAAATACAAATCTGCCAAAAGAAAAGGCAGCACAAAAGAAAGAGAAAGAGAAAAAGTACATGGTTCACACTAAGCCTTTTGTTGAATTAGAACTTAAAAAATTAAATCAACATACTATGTTTGGAAAGCAAAGGGAAATAAACAAAAAACATACGCATAGGATCAACAAAAGTTTTAAAAGAAAAATTAAAGAAAACTAAGCATCTGATATGAGAGAAATTTTGCATTCATATATTTCTAGCAAGCAGATAGCATAAAAGGGGATGAAGTCTTACCCCATGCAAACTGGCAGATGCTGTGAAATGTATCTCACTTAACCACTTCATAATTGCTTTCGTTTCAGGTTGACGCACATCAATGTCATTATTCATAGGAAAGAACTGGCAATGTTGTGATGGTCAGTTATGCTTTACAATCACTTATAATTAGACTTCAAAAGGCACAATAGTACTATCAATCAAGTTTGACAATAAAATCTCAATACAATTTCAATCAATGTGTCAAACATCCATTACATAAGCATGTTGATCCCGTTATCTTTAGTCTAGAGCAAATTATTTATAACTAAAACTCTAACGAATGATTGAACAAAATCATCCATATTAAAATTTAAAACAAATTGAAAAAGTGCAATATAATTTTTCACCATATATATAGCTTCATTGCTTGCAATTATAGAATTAGATTTAAGTTCAAAATACAAATAGAATTAAAAAAAAAATTAACAGCAAAAAGATTACCTGGTCAGGAAAATCTCGATTTAGATCAATATTATTTGCATTGCCACGCTTTCTCAATGAAAATCCATCAGGATTCATTGAGGGAAGAATATGAAGGTGAACATTTTCTACTATCAATCTAGCCTGTAATGATAGAGATGAGGATTTCATGTAAATTACTTATTGTAGTAAGATATATGCCATTGCTTAAAATTACAAAATTGGTGTTCGTGTGAATTGGCAATCATGAAATATCTATATCATTCAAGTTTTATTCATCAAACAATTACGTAAAATGATAATATTCAAATCTGAGTGTGTGGAAAAATGTAATAAGCTATGAAAAAATTTCATAATCTACTGAAGCGATGAACAAGGGCCATCAGCCAAAATTTGTGAAATCATGAAATGGATAGCTAGGCTTTTTTTGTAATGGTATTGAAGTTAGATCCACATGGTGAACAAAAAAGGACTGCTGTGGGTAGAGGACACAAAAATTATGTCTATTCAGTAGAACAGATAATTTAGACGATAATCATAAATGTTCTAGTTCAACTGTAGTATGCAGTACATACAACCATCTGCGGAAGGTAACATGGCATGACCGAATATTGAACAAAGACCAAATTACTGAGAAGTGAAAACAAAGAGCCAAGTGGTGCTACTAAAAATGAAATGCAAATAAATTGAAAACAATATGTGCTTCATTGTTAAGAAAATTAATTGCACTTGCATGATGTGAAATGAAAGAAATACCAAGGGATCCTTCATATAGTTATCGCATATCCAATTAGCAAGAAGTATCAGAAGTTCACGACCTACTGGTTCATCTCCATGTACATTTCCAATATACTGCAAGATGAAACAATCAGATACCAACCTGGTCAAATATGCAAAATAATTCAACTTCCCAACATCCTGATACATGGAGATAGAAATGGGGGGAGAGAGAGAGATATTAAATTTTTTTAGTTGTCAATGATTTTCTAAATGGACTTGGTGCTTATTTTATTAACTCATTTTAATTAAGTCATAATTAGACAAACTTTCTTAACCTACTGTTCAATTATCACAATGGATACCTATGTTTTCATCAATGTCAAACAAAGGGTGAATAGTGAAGCACTTAGGAAACTGCATCCAGATTCTATTATGCAAATTAACCAATTCACAATCTTCTTATTGTAATCAACTTGAACTAGGAATCAAGTTCTTGTACTTAACAAGCTCTATGCTCTGTTCATCAGCAGCGGTGATTACATTGGTAGGAATATGGGCTGATACATCTCAAGCTCTTGTTTCAATTCACAAAAAGGGGTCCAGTTCACTAGACAGATTGGAGTCTAACCTAAAATCTATGATCATTAACTCCATGGAAACAGGTTATCGTTCAACAATTGAAGTAAACACCAAGTGAAAAATCAGAAGAACATGAAATAAGAATGAAATAACACGGTCTATGATTTAACCTTAAATGTAGGTTCAGGCTCTTCTTGTCCAGGCTTATCAGAGATCTCTATAACCCACTACAGCCAAAAATAGTTTTTTTTTTTAAATAAAAATAAATGAAATCTTGACAAGACATTAAGAAAAAGAAAAGTAAGAAAGAGAGGAACTAACATCAGTGAGGAAGCATTACCAGTGGAACTCCATTCACACTCTTTCCAATACTGAACTTATATGCCATTCGAGGAACAAATAAATCAAAAGAGAGAAAGATTAAAAAATCAGCCTATAAACCTCTTAAAACAATCACAAAATTAACTGATAATAATTCAATGAATCACCTATAAATCCTAGAAATGTTGCTGCATCTTTTACCAAACTCCTTGACAGCCTTTTCAAGATCAGAGTTAGTCATATATCCTCGCATCTTATCAACGCTAAAAATTACAAGGAATTTATCATTATAATCAATAATTATTCACCATCTTTAATAAGAAAAAAACAACAATTAAAAATAAGTCAAGTACGTGCGATCAGTACCTTTGCTGAAATTGATTCTCGAGTAGAAACCGTCTGGAGAAAACCTCATAACTGCTACTACCATTGTTGATAACTGCAAGATCAATAAATCCACGTTTTAAGTCAAACAGCAAAAAAAAAAAAAGCAAGGAAAGAAAAGGAGTACCTGAAGAGAAGGAGGTAAGTTCCCCGCCTCTTGAAATGGAGAGAGGTAGGAAGGAGGAGAAATTGAGAAATGAAAAGAGGACAGAAAACCAAAATTTCATGTTCAGTATTTACATTATCGTCATTATCCGGTTTCGTGCCTGGGATTTGAACGTGAAGGAGATGGCAAGCCGAGAGCAGAGTAAACGATCGCACGTGGGATCGGCACGTGACTCAAGAGAATCAAAAGCAGTGAACACAGTTCAGGTTGAGGGTTCCTCATTGGATTGTATCTATTTCCCTTGAATATAATAATAGTTTTGGAGAATATAATTTTAGATTTTAATTATATCAAATATTTAAATTTAATATGATTAAATTGATATAATCTATTTGATATAATTAAATTATATATTATACAGATTAATCTGACATTATTTATATAGTATAAAATGTAATTTAATTTTTATGATATTAATAATAAATAATTAAATTGATTAATTATTTTTTATTTTATATTTATATCAAATCAAAAAAAATAATTAGGAGAGTTGGATGGTTTATTTATTTTGGGGCATGCGTCAGCCTTTTAACAGTATTACAAAAGAACACGTGACAACATCATCGCATATGATGCCAATTATATTCCATTAGGATAAGAATTGCCTTAATCATGCATCCATTGAATTTAATTAAATAATTATGATTAATTAACTGGTTGAATTTAAATTATACAATTGAACCATAATTCATACTTCATTTGGTTAACTGATTAATTAATTTAAATTTATTTACAAAAGCATAATACCTTCAAAAAACAATACGTATATTTTTTAAAAATTTATCAATTAAAAAAATTAGCCATTAATTCACATTAAATATTATATATCCTCCTAAATGAATTAAATAATATTCTAAATAATGTTCAATTAAAATAATATTTTAATAAAATCATTAACGTCTTAAATATCCCTTATATTTTTCCTTAAACTATCTCTAAAATTTAGAATATAATAGAAAAAATATATTTAAATTTAGTAAAATAATTAATATTTTCATAATGGATTTTATAGGCGAGAAATATATATTATATATTGTATCTTTGTCATAATTGAGCGTTAGACAAGATTGAGTTGAACCGCTGTGTTTCCTGCTGATCAATCTGTGAAGGCACTTCCATCCTTTGCCTTCTAAGCCGCAAATTCTCTGCCATGTTCTGAATTGTTTTCATGTTTTCAGATTCCATGTCCCTGGTAACAGAAACCAACAAAGAAGAATGAAAGTCAATAGTTACACCAGATGTCAGTCCTGGTATGGAATTGTCTTTCCATGTTGTATGCAATTTCAGAGTCCCAACAATTGGCTTCTTAATTATGACACTAGTCTTCTTCAATCATTAAACTGACCTTGAACAAACTGCAGAATGAAGCTGCTCCAGCTCTTCAAGCACATTGCTCAAATCAGAATGAACTTGATCACTTGCCGAATCATCCCTTGGATCGCTCCGTCCTATAGCAGCCTGAACAAGGAGAATATACTCCCGTACTAGTTCCTGGAAAACAAGTACAACAATCAGACGAAGGACAAAAAAAAAAATGCTGCAGTTAAGCACGTTCCTTTGAATAATAGAACATCATCAACCTGGATGTTTATTTCGTATACGCCTCGAGAATCTACCAGTGCAAGCATTATGGAAACAAAGCTCGAATCTAGAAGCTCCATTGTGTCCTTAATCTTCCAAGAAACTCCCCTCGCCTTCCACCGTTTCCATGGAAATCTAGGATGCAGCAAATTCAGAGTACTCTTTCTATCTTGCTCAGCATTCAAGTTCAAAAAAATTGCATCTGGGAATGAAAATTCTATCCCTAGATTCACAATTACTAAAGGATCTTCAATCCTTTTAAGTGCCTCTGCAACAACTTGGAGTTTTACTTGTTTTTCTTCTGTTCTTAGGATCTGCAGGGAATCGTAGAATTTCTTTGGTAGTAATGAAGTGACCTCTTTCTTACCCAGCATGTCAAAGAGCAAATCAGAGTAGCCATCAAAGTTGATGCACAGTAAAGAAACGAGGACAAATATTCTCAGCACTAGAAGCGGATAGCAATCCATCTTCATGTTGAACTTTTTGATCCATTTTTCAATCTCTTGTTCTTGGCAAAGGAGTTTTGCAGCTGTACAAGCGATAAAGTGAACTATGTCTTCAATTAATAATGGCAGCAAATGTGTAGGAGAGTTCGATTTTGGCCTCGTATTCCACCCATTGGAAATTAGCCATTCAACTAAAGAAGATCTTGTTGTCATGAAACAACCTTTCAAGCAAGAAACCATAATCAGCAGGCGGTCAAGAAAATACAAGAAACAACTTGGTGAAAAATCGGGAGGATCAGTTCCTTCTAAAGCTTTGTGGAATTGCTGAACCAGCGACACTTCAAGATAATCATTTACCACATCTTGCCTTATGGTTCTCTGGAAGTTCTCAACAAATACTTGCCATGATGTAGCATTTCCAAAGCTTAATGCATTCAGCAGTGGCAGGAAAGAATAATATCTTATAGACAGAAGAATGGTAATGACCATATCAGTTCCTTCACTGGCTTTACTCCAAGAGGTAACAAATCTACAGATATCTCTCAGTAAAATTCTGGAGGAATCCATGCCTCTAAATCTAATCATGCCTTCGGTTGTTGACTTTCGCAAATCAAGTGGATAGAAATGACCAAAGAAGTTCCTTATAGGATCTTGAAGTTCCTGCAACACGCTGCCACAATCCAAGAACTTAGACTCCATAAGCGGCTTTGAAACTTCGAGAATATTACTCAGAAGCAAGCGTTGGATGTATAAATCACAGAACTTTTCCGCCGAAAACATATACACCGCTTTCAGAACTTCCAAAATCCCCTTTCCAACCATAAGCGTTTGCTCGGACCAGTACCTTTTGGCAACACGAACAAACTGGTCAGAATCAATCCACACGGAATTTTCGTTTCTCTTTATGTTTCGATGATTGATCTCCTTGAGCCATGCTGCATTACGACAAAGAACCAAGAAGACAGCCTTCTTGTTCTTGAACTGCTTGCTAACCCCAAAATAATTCATGCAGAATTCACTGTGAGAATCTTCCATGCTCTCATCCTGTAGACGCCCCAACATCGTCTCTATTTCTCTATTCCATAAATTCCAGTAGTCAGACATCTTTTTGAAAGAAGATTGATCCCAAGGTGTATTGTTTTGCACATAATACTTTAAATCATCCTTCCACGTGTTCATTGACAGATTTGGAGGAAGGTGAGCGTCGAGAATTTTTCGGGCAGACAACATTTTACCTCGGACACTTCCGTACTGCGAAGAAGAAATCCAATATTTTTCCATCTCAGATAAGCTCACCTCTCCATCGGACAAAATGTTTGCCTCATTGCAAATAAAACCATAATATTCATTTCCAGAATTCTTGGAAAAGGTTTTAGCTTTATCCAAAAGCTCCTTTTTTCCCATAAACTTGGACGGGGGCCAACCTTTGTCTTCTTGTGACCAGAGAGAGTTAAAAAGAACGTAGACAAGTATGACCCTGGATGCCTCTTGAAACTGCCTATCCATCTTCAGCAGATCGGCTTCAAGCAGGATGTCGCCTTTCATATTCGCTACTTTTGCTGCTTCAGAAAGGTTGCCCCATTCTATTTCCAATGACAGAAGTTCATCAAGGCGATCTACACCCTTCAAGAAAGTGCGCATCAGTTTTTCAGTTTGAAAAGCTGACACATAATTCATCATGGATTTCGAATCCTTGAGCGTATGAAAATGAAGTGCTCCTTTCTCGAAGAATTCTTGAGCTACTTTGTCTTCAAGATCAAAATTATTCTTCTTCCAGAACCGGATATATTTGTATCCCATCTCGAATAACTTCCCATCAGCGCACACGTACAAGCATTTTGCAAGCAAGTTGCATTTAGCATATATTTCAGCTGACTTTGTATGACATCCAGCAAGATGAAAACATTCCCCAGCTTCTTCCAGCTTAGAATCTCCAAGCTTTTCTAAGTAAATCATGCCTGTGAAAGATGAAGATTAAACATCAAACGACAAATATCAGAACTTTAAAGATTTACTGAAGCAGTTCTACAATCGTACGCTAAGAAACTAAGGAGTTCAAAATCAGTCCCGGTTTTCATTGATAGTGAATAATATTCTCACAAGAATGGAAGAAAGATATTATTGACAATTGTTCTTTCCATATTAGATCATGCTGAAAATGTCGACAATTGTTCTTTCCATATGAGATCATACTCAAAAGGAAAATTGCATGACATAAGAAACAGTACAAGTGGTTATGTCTATGTACCTGCTTTTTCATATTCATTTAACTCGAAAAAACATTGGGCAGCTGACGAATTCTTGCCAATGGACTCAAAAATATGAGCTGCTTGACTTAGATGAACACGAGCCATACTAGGATCTGGGACCCTCAAATGGTCAGCGATACACCTGAGACCTGCAGCAGCCGCCCACTTTTCCCAGGAAGATTCACCTGCCCTTTGAAAGCAGAATCTTGCCTTGTCAAAGCTATTCTGATGAAAGAACTGTAAGAAAAGCGCGGTAATTGTTAAAAGTTGAGAGTCCAGGTCCTTGGCAGATAAGCTAAACGCTCATAAGTGACAAACAAAGATGGTTATTGGGTAACTAAAATATCAGACAGCGTATGAGAATCCTACTATTATCTAGAAGCATCATCTAGCCTTAATGCCCTGAGCTTTCCAATCCTCTAGACTGCATGCTATTTTCATGTCTTGTACAAAAATAGCATCAAGTTGTCGAAAATTAATGAGTTGCAGTTTCTCCCAAAAGTTAAAGATGGCACATGATGTATTCTCAAAAATCCACAACCTTTGCCTTGTTCGAGTGATGGCAACATACAATTGCTTCAGTTCTGAACACAAGGATTTATGTTTTGCCTCATGGAAGATGGGAAAAGCATCAGGATGAGTGTGATCCAGCAGCCCTTTTCCTTTCATATACCCATAAATAACATTCCATTTATCTTTGGAAGGTGATGAACTGAAAAAGTTGTATAACAAGACATCCTAAAATTTCGAAAGAAAGAAACTATGTCAAGAATGTCATTGTTGGACAGGAAACAATCTAGTAGCAAAAAAGTACAACTTGTTTCGGCCAAGATAGAGAATAAAACTCACCTGAAACTCCAAGCCCTTGCATTCCATTATTGTTAAAACAAGTGCTTGCTTACCCATAAGGTTAAAAATTTCATTTCTATCATCTTCATTTCTGACTAAGATAACCTGTTGAGCTCCAAAACCCTGGTAAATGCTTCTGCTGCTCGAAAATATGGATCCTAGTTTACTTACGATATCTCTGATCATCAGCAAAATGGGTTGTTCCCCATTCAAGAGACTTGTTTCAGGTTCCAATTTATCAACAGACGAAGGGAAGAAATAGTGAAGGAGGTCAAGAACACTATTTGCCAACTTGAGGACACCCATATGGGTTCGAAAATTCTGACTTAAATGTAAAAGATCAGAAATTTTTCCTTTCCCTTTCCTCTCGCGTTCTCCAAATTCTCTATAGAAAAGAGCTCTTATATCCTTGAACCTAAAATCAACCCCTCTTACAATGGTTTGTGCCGTGTCTCCTGAAAACATAAAACCTTCCTCATAATATCTGCAGATATACTTGAAAAGAGAAATTTGTCGCATTGTCAAATCCTGTACTTCATCTATATACACAAAATCCATTTTCTCACCCTCATAGGCATGATCTCTGAGCCGATGATGAAGGTCAACTACTAAATCAGACATGTCAAACTCACCATTCCTTTCCTTTTTCTTCTCATATTCAGTAAAAACATCATATACTTCGCCTCTTTCATGCTCACTAAAAGCAAATAACCTACGTGCAGAATACGAAATGTAATCTTCTCGACTTAGAATATCATCATTCACTGCAACCCTGGATCCTCCTTTTATATGGGAAATGATCTCAGAAAAAACTGTAGAAGGATCAAGTTTCTTTGTGAGAGTCGGAGTGAAAAATGGCCAGTAAGATGTGGAAAACTTTTTATACGTGACTTCCCTTGTTCTGATAAATGTTTTCAAGGCCATCGACTTCAAAGCTTTCATCTTTTCTTGATTCATTTTCCTTGATTCAGGGAACCTTTTGAAAAATGAAGTGCCGACCGTTCCGTCCAGCATCAAAAGGAACTTGTTGAAAGTTATAACAAGAGGATATGAACCTCGGGGAAGAGCAGCAAAAGAATCTGGAATGTCTGAGAATTCCATAATCTCTTCAGAATCCTCAACAGTTTTAGAGCTTTCTGCTGGGGAATTCCAACCGCAGGTTGATCTGTACATTTGGAAATGTAAATAAAAAGGTGTCAAAACTGCTACTTCTTGTATTGTTTCATAAAAGCCTACGAAGTTGGAATTTCTTTAATCTACCAAGTTTCTCACCTTTGCAAGCTAGAAACGTACTGTTTAACACAATAACAAAGTCTAGCATTGACAGTTACAAAGATTTGACGCAAAAAATGTCCATCTGTCTCTTTTCTTGAGCTGATACTCGTCGAGGAATCGCCTTCAACTTCATGAAATCCCTCGAGAGATAGGTGATGGAGTTGTTCCTTCTGAAATAACTTCATAATCAAGACAGTAGTTTTGCCAGTACCTGATCTGGCAAGTATAAATGAGCTTCTGCTGAAATGGACGATTTCCATTTCTTCATCCGTTAGTTCAAATGGGAACTCCATTTCACTTCCATCACAACCAGTAAGCAAACGGTTTACCACATTGCTGGACAGGGAGTAGAATTTAAGCATCAGAAGACTATCACTTGCATTGAAACCATCAACTTCCCAGGCGCTAGAATTGTTTCCACTTTGAACTTGGTGGCTTTTATGGCGTATAGCACAGTTATTCCAACTCATTGGAACTTCCAAGTCCCTAAATTATGGGGTGGAAGATGTAATTAAATGAAGGCAGAAGCAAATAAAATTTCAGAGATCTAGAACATAGAAGAAACAAAGAATAAGCATACCCTTCCATGCGCTTCTTCTTGCAGCGATTGATGAATTCATCGGAATATGACATGAAAACAGGATTGAGACGTTGAACCAAATTTGGGATGTCTTCAAGAGGCAATAAATCCCACACCCTCAAGACTTGGATATACAAAGAATCCTCCTTGGAAATGTCATTCGAGCATATAAGATGCACCTCTTTCACCTTGAATTGTTTCAGCATTTCTGAGAAATTGTCGCAAACTAAGTTTGTATTCCTCCTCTTAGGCCGCCAGCCACAGGAAAGCCTCAGTAATAAATTCAGAACAAGCTTCTTTGTTTCACAAGGCTTCAACCTTTCAAATGATTTTTTGAAATTTTCACTGAACAGAATCTGACAACATTGGATGCAGGAATAAAAGAAAATCATTAGAGCATAAACAAGAAACACAGTACCACATCAGGAGCAAACTAAACATGGCAGGTACCTTCCATCTGGCATTTCTGAAAAGTACACTATCAGCGTTTAGGACATCATCAAACTGATCCAGCTCACTCTTAACCTGTAGCAGTACTTCCGCTAATTCATCATCTTCTTCAGCCTCATGGAAACATTTGCGGTCCTTTGCATCTTGGACTATATTTTTCCAAATGGAATTGCTATCTAAAAGAGCTTTTCCATTTCCCACAATCCAAAGACAGTATCTGCGATGGCAACAGTTCAATATCCATCGCTTCTCATGTTTAAGAAGTCATAAAATATGATGCATATATGCCAAATGAAGAAACAATGCACACACACCCACACACCTTGCCCTTGTCAAAGCCACATTAGTAATCTGAATACTGGAAAGAAACCCGAGAGATCCTCCAGAATTGGTTCTTACAGTAGATAATATTATTATATCTTCCTCACCGCCCTGGAATCCTTCTACCGTGTCCACTTTGACTGAAAAACCATCATGGTTGACATACTTCTGTCCAATTTTTTCGTTTATTGCAACAACTTGGGCAACATCCAAAGAAATAATGCCAATACCGAGCTTCTGTTCAGATTGGCTCCAAGCTTTGGAATCAAGTAAACATGAAAACAGAAAAGCAAAGGTTAAGTGAATCAACATGCACGTCTAGGAAAATAAAAGGACAAACTACTGACCTTTGAACAATTTCTGCACAATTTTTATCACAATTGCAACTTCAACCATGTTCTTGAAGCTACATCTCAAGCTTTCCATCTCTTCATACCCACAAGAGACATTTATGAACGAGAAAGAACCGAACAATGTACTTGGAAGAAAGCTTGTAACATAACTTCCTGTTGTAACGCTTGGAGCATTCAGAATGTGATTAGCATAGAATAAAGAATTAGAAAGAGAACGGATGAGCGGGTGCATCCTGTACTGCACATCAAGAATATGCTTCGGGAAACCAATTTTATGCAACCTTTCAAACAAACTTCTTCCAAACCCAGCATTAGCAGACACCTGCAAGGTGAAGAAAAATAAAATTGTCGGCATAAAGGTAAAATGGTGTAACCAATCATAATCAAAGGCATGTATATACATTGCTAGTAACTGTTGCTGTTAGTTGAAAGTGATCGCCGAACAGCAGAGTATGCTCAACTCCTGGCAATTGCAACGGTATGCATGATTCGCATTCTTTTAATTGTGCTGCCTCATCAATGATTAAGAACTTCACTGGCTCTGTCAACAGAGAATGTAGCAGGTAGGAACTTGAAGCGGTGCAAAATACTAAGGAAGCAGTCTTTACGTACTCGTCCAGCCCTTTGACTTGATGATTTACCTCTATCTCTGCAATGTCTGCATCAGCTTTCGCCGCACCATTGTCCCTAAAATAAAGAATACTGCCCAATGGATATGACGAGGTGTTCTTAATCAGGTTTAAAACACGTAAAGCCACTTGTTGAATCACCACATCGGTCGAGGCACAAATGAGAGTCTTATACTTCATTCTGAAGAGAATATAGAGCAAAATACTAAGAGTTTTTGTCTTTCCAGTCCCTGGAGGACCCCATACAAGTTCCACAGCAGAGCCCTGATTGTATTCCGCTTTGCTAAGAATGCCTTGAACAACTTTTCTCTGTGATTCGTTCAATTTAGACAACATACTTCTATCTGATTCATCAAACCTAGCCTGATTTACTTGCCTGGAACAGAGTCCCCTCGTCTCCTCATCCTGGTGATGTACAAATTAAACAAATTAGAATTTCCACAAGCTTAACATATGGGAAGCATGAATATATATCGGTTCCTACTAAAGCATATTATAAACGGGTTTGTTACCTGTGAATCAGAGCTGAATATCTGCTTAAGAAAACTCAAATTTCTCTTCATGTGAAGTGATTTCCACACTCTTTCGTATGTCCTTACATTCATCAAGAAAACAACAAAATACTTCCACCCTGATGAAAAATTGACATGATTGTCTTTAAAAGCCTCGACTCTAAGACAAATGGAATCGTCTTCATGCCCATTAGAGCTTTCTTCAACTTTAGCAGCCCATCCCTTTGCAACAAATCTCATGTCTGAAATCCTTTCAGGTTTATCCTCTGTAAGAATAAAAATATCTCCAGGCAATGTTTTGTAAGAGCCTCTCCCATGAAAACCGAGCCTGTTTCTCCAGATATCAACCTTCATATGACATAATTTTGTCCGCTCTCGAGTATAATATTGAAAAGTTTGAGCATAAGGTGCTCTGGATATGTTATCAAGACTTGAAGAAAGAGCAGCCCTTGTCTCTTCCAGTAAAGGGTATACAAATGATCCAAAATATTGATCCACCGCCAGAAACGATTCAGGAATACTCTCAACCTGTGAACATGCAAAAAAGGTATTAGAGGGAACCAAAATTTCCAGTAAAAAGAAAAAAGGGAGGGCCATGAACAGAGATGCCAAGCTGGCAAGTTGTGTAAAAATAACCGACTTTAGCTTTGAAGAGTTGTTGATTAAGAACATCATCCAGAGACCAAGACAGAATGTAATCAATCAAACTTCCTTCAGTGGCGACTCTTGAACATGGTAGACTGTCTGTCATGGTTACTGTTTGTCGGTGGGCGCAGAACTCGGACGTTCCGTGGTGTTTTGGTGGAGTAATATGGTAAGTCCTTGTTCTGAACTTTCAGTAGGATATGACGATGGAGGGAAAGCGGAAGGGTGGTTATGTACATTTCCAAGACTGGCAATTATCACAGAAGTTGAACAATTAACAGAGAAGTGGAAGAGGCGCCAGTCCAGGCACAAGAAACAAGTGTGGAGATGGAGATCTTCCTCATTATGTGCATGGGGCAGTGCATGTGCATGTGCATGTCCAAACCATGTCATGCCCAATGATCCATTGCAACCTCCAACCCCTTCCAAGAATAACAATCTCGGGGAAATTGGCACCCCTATTGTTGATTTTGCTTGTAATTTTTTCTATAAATATCCCATATGGTCCACCTTTAACAGATACACCCATTGGATTTTCACTCTCTTAAGTTTAGCTTAACTATTTCATGTTGTTGAGTGTTCAGGGTTTTTAAACAAAAGTTTTTCACTTTAAAAGTGCATGTCATATTTAATTATTTTTAATCTCTAAATTTATTTTTTTTTATAAAAGTTAAATATATATGATAAATAAAATTAAAGTGTCTAAAATAATAACACTAAGGTTCATAGGATACTAAATGAGATGTCACTAAACCATACTAAATTTAGTATTAATTTATAATATATTGAACTTTTAAATGCTTCATATTTTTATGTTATACCTATCTATATATGTGAGGTAAATAATGCATTTTGTTACTACATAATTCATTTTGTTATATTTTTTTTTCTTAATTCACTTTGTGAATTTGAATGTTAGAATTAGAATATGTCTTATATGACAAACTCATAGTGCCAAAAATATTATTGAATTTATCACTTTCAATATTCCTCCTGAAAAATTCATCAAATGTGCTATAGTTTTTTTTTTTTTGCACTTATGTTTTCCTTTTGGTATATATTTGATTTTTTATATAATAGAATTTGATCATATAAAAATTGTTAAAATATGGAAAAAAAAAAGCAAATCTAGATTATTATTAATAAATAAATAAATATGAGACATTCATTTTATTTTTACATGCACATAAAAATATTAATTGTTTACTTATGAATTTCAAAGGAGTACACTTAATAACATTATTTATGAATAATTTTTCACTAGTATTTATTTATGTTATTTATAAATATTTTTTAATTAATCATGTTGATAAGTAATTCAATATTTTTTAATACATATATTATTACTAATTAGAGTTTAATCATAATTATCTTAACCCTTCATTTTCTTATATTTAATATGATATATTGAATAATATTTAGTTCAACTTTTCATTTTTTATATTTATTCTCTTAATAAAAACTAAAAAGTTTTTTTAAGCAAAATAATGATAATTATAATACAAATATAACAATAATATATTAATTAAAAACATTTATTTTATTTTATAAGTTATTCATGTGAAGCATGATATATATACTAGTCAATATATATATATATATATATATATATATATATATACATAAGTCTAAATGTTGGATGCTTGTGGGGCATATTGTAGGAGCATTTCTTGCCTATATGGCATATTATAGAAAATGCATAATTTAAACTTTTAGTTTTTGGTGGTTCTCTATATCTTTATTTTGATTTTTCATTAATTTATTTTCTATAAACTTTTTATATTTTTTTAATAAATATTGTCAATTAATTTTTATTAAATTATGACCTTTGATATTCCTCTAATATTTTTGACATCCCTATTTTGATTTATCATTAATTTATTTTTATAGACCTTTCATATATATATAAAGTTAAATTTTGACATGCTTACTTGGCATATTTTCATGTTTCAATTGCTTAAGTTATGAACTTAAAAATTTTGATGATTTTAACTTGAGCCTTAGGCTTTTAATTCTACTAAAATTTAAAAGTTTATTTAAAATTATTCCTTTTTATGAGATAATTTTGTTCAACCTTTAATATTTTTCATGCCTTTTATATACCATTTTTTAATGTGTTAATTGGTATATCATAAACCTTTAAGATTCTTATATCTTTTTAAATACATATGCTTTATATGTCTTAATTAATATATCATAATAAAGTTTGATTGTCATTTAGATACCTTTTATCAAGTCCTTTCATTTCCTCTAACCAATGTTGATTTTGTTCAACTTTTAATATTCATGTCTTTATATATTGTGTTCTTAATATATCTTAATTAGTGTATCATAGACCATTTTGGATATCATATTCCTTATATGTTTTAATTAGCATATCATAATAAATTCTGATTGTCATTTATGTACCTTTTATTGAGTCATTTCATTTCCTCTAATTGATGTTGTCAAATAAAATACATTAATATTATATTTAAAATTAATTGAATATTAAATTATAACCTTTCATTTTCCTTATATGTCTATGTTTTTCCTATATATATAAGTATAAAACACAAACTCATTTTCTTTATGATTCATTATATTTTAATCCATTTAATATCTACTTAATACATATGACATATTATTTACTATAGGAGTGAGATTATGTAAAATATGAGAAACTTTTAATACAAAAAACAATCTTGAATTGATTAATTTGAGATTGATTTTTATTTATTGAAGATAAAATGTAAAAAGAGTTTGACATATATTATTTCAATTTCATTATAGACTTTTTTATGTATGAATAATATTTTGTTTGTATTATATAATAAAATATAATGCATGATATTATCTGAAAGACTCACATAACTAAGTAAAGTCAATGTTAATTGAGAAATATTTGTTTTTTTATTATGAATTTAAATGATATTCAAAGTTTGGATCATTATCAACTATTATCAAACAAATTAAAAATCTTATTTCTATCTTTGATAGTCATTTACAAACTTGAAGACAAGATATTGTAAATTGAAAACAAAAATAGATCTTAATTTATTACCCTTGATTTGATAGAAATTCAAATAAATGACAATAGAATTTTGTCATATATGTTTACAGTTAGATTTTTTTTATATTTTCATTATTTAACATCCATATATTTTTTGCTTTGGTGTAGATATTATTAATTACATAACATAAAAATGATCATTTAGCAAAATTTAAAATGAGGAAGCAAAAAAGAGAAATTTAGATACTTATTAATTAATAAGTATTTAGATTTCTTTAATTATTTATTTGAAAATTTTGAAAATTTTTTCATTATAATTAATTTTTATTATTTACTTTCATTGCTAATATATATGTTTATATTGAAAATTTTAATCCCAAGATAAGCACATATTATTTTGATAGATTGCTATGTAGATAAAAGATAAAGAATCTAGGTTAAAAAAGACTAATCTTTCTTCAACATTTCAAATATTTATTTCTATTGATTATTTGATTATAGCATTCTTTTTATTTCTTAATTCTTCCAATTTTTAAACAGTTTTTTATTACTTACAAAAAGACTTAGGAAGCATATAAACTACAATCATAAAAATTATTGAACAGATTATATGAAAATGAATAATCCTATGAAATACATGGAGAAAACTAAGAACTTTGAGAAAAATATTGATCAACTCATTTCCTATTTTCACATGAAATTTGATATTTGATATTTTAATTTATTCTATACTTTTTAATTTTATGAATATTACATTTTTTATCCTTAAAACATATTAGAGCATTAAAATCATATTTTTGGTTGCTTGTGAAAGATTTAAATACAAAAAATAGCTTCAAATTAATTAGTTTATATATGATTATAAAATAATGAAATCTAAAAAATTTTTGTTAAAAAATTTAATAATATATTTCATTAAAGCTTATGTATAAATAGAAAGACAAACAATTTCCATCCAAATCGTAATCACACCATAAATAAAGTCCCAAATTGTAATGAGAAATTATCTTCAATATCATTTTTTTAATACTCCTAAAAAATAATGTTAGTTTGGTTTTCTATTTAAATTTATATCATTTAAAATTATGCAATTACTAATATATCCTGAAATCTCAAGTAGATAATATACGAGTTATAATGGTTCACCATACAAATTGTCTACGTTCACTCTCTTAAGTAACAACTTTAAGGTTTCACTATATCCTTTCACAATTACAAGAATTGATTCTTCAATCAAGAACATCAACCCTAGTATTTTCAAGGCTTACACTTAAACCTTTATAATAGAGATCAATCTCATAAGATTTTACTCTCAATTACAACAATAAAACCCAATTAATAGCTCTCACCAACCCAATACAAAGAAATCAAAATAGTGTAATAAATGAAGCTTAAAAAAGCAAGAATGATTGTAGAGAGAAAGAAATTCAATAGCTCAATAATCAAGTTACTTGAAGAAATGAATTCTCAACATTAACTATGTTTCTCTCACAACAAGAGTTCATTGCTTTAAGCAATAAATGTAAATAATTCTGTTGAAACACTTTTAATTGAGATAGAAAAATTATATCACATGCATAACGATCTGTTATCCATTCCGTTCCATTAATCATTCCCTCGTATTATCATGCTAACATAATTATCTCATCACCTCATCAGAGTTATAAACCTGCATACATATTAATTTATTTACTTAAAGATCGTCACAAATATTCATCGTAACAATTATTAATACTGTCAATTATTTTAAGATATTGCCAAGTACCATATTAGACAATTGCACGAACATTACGAAATAAAAGTCTGAGAGAAATTCAAATCCTTACCAACAACCTATTTCAAAGACCAGCTGACTACTAACATTCTTGTTCCCCGGCTTTACTAGTTCCTGCATTTATCAATGACAAACGCTGAGCATAAAACTCAATGGTGCTAACATAACATAAATCATAAGCAATATAATATTCATATGTCATCATAATCAAATTCATCAGCATGTAATTCTCAAGATATAATAATGGCAATTAAATCATCATATCAATTAACTTCGATGCATCATTTCATAAATCACTCATTATATCATATGCCATTTATTATATGCCATATATCATTAATAAACCTCTTTACTATTATCCGTAGTTATCATTTCAGTTAACATTAATTATTCATATTTATTTTCTATGTCATCATTATCATTTTCAATATCATCATAGTATATCCTATCATCATTATTTAAATATCATATTCATCATAGCATATCATAACATTATGTTAAATATCACCATAGCATATCACATCATCCTTTATTTAATTATCATCATTAAAGCATAATATAATATCATCATTCAATATCAACATCATCATAACATATTATATTATCATCATGTATATCATGTCATCATTATTTCATTATCATGTATATCATATCATTATTATATCATCATCATGTATATTATATCATCATCATATCATTATCATGTATGTCATATCATTATTATATCATCATCATGTATGTATCATATTATCATCGTATATCATATCATCATCATGTATATATCATATCATCATCATATATATATCACATCATCATCATGTATATATCATACCATCATCATGTATATATATTATATCATTATCATGTATATATCATATCATTATCATGTATATATATCATATCATTATCATGTATATATCATATCATCATCATGTATGTATGATATCATCATGTATGTATCATGGTATGTATATTCATTGTGAACTATTACATATATGCACATGAGTGCAATAACATACCATATCATTATATATATATATATATATATATATATATATATATATCCAAGAATAATGTATGAGAATGTATTTATGTTTATGCATTCTCCCTCGTATTTTCTTGTATCATTTCATATCATTTCATTTACCCCTTTTTCATATACTGGGCTATATGTGCACATTATATTAGGCCTTTCTTTTCATAACGTATTTACGGTTCAACGTACTCGAACCCATTTCACATTCACTTCATTTCTTTTCTTTTCTTTTCGTATCATTTTCCTTTCTATTTGATTCCTGTAGGAATTTATATCATATTGCCTAATACTTTTTCCATTTAACATTTTCCTTTCATGTTCATTCATTTTCCTCCTTCCTTATATTTGTTTATTTCATGTTTATGTCATGTTTCATTATTTTAAAATGTCATTATTTTAAAATCAGACATGAACTTTTAAAATATCCCACTTAACATGAACTTTTAACCATAATCATCAATTAACTTATATTTTCACTTATGTTCAAAAATCATCTTAAGTAAAAATCTTCTATTTTATCCAATTTCCTTTAATCATATTTTAAATTTACCATCCTTTAGCAAATCCACTTAGAATGATTCGGCCATAATGATAATCACCATACACACACACCCACATAATGATATTTTAAAAGTTCATGTTAAAGTTCATATGGTAAAAGTGATGAAACTATGAGTTTGAGTAAGTTTTGGTTAAGATGGGAATATTAAATTTGTTTATGATTTTATGTTTAATTGATTAAAATTAATGATTAAATATTAAGTTAATATTTAAGTTAAATTATTTATTAATAAGTGGAATGTGGTATAATTGAGGTAGTGGACTTAAAAGTATTGTATTAAAATGTTAATGGGACATTATTAGGAACATAAAGAATATTCTTGATTAGTGGGATATGAATAGAAACATTTGAAATATTATGAATAAGTGGGATTTAAAGATATAATATTTAAATGAGTAAGTGGATATTAAGTGGAGAAATTTAGAACATGTGATTTAAATGAAATAAGGATATTTAATGGATAATAATTAAGTATTTAAGTGTTAATGGAAGGTTTTAAATGAAATGATTAAGTGATAGAATTAAGTGGATTAATTAAGAATATTAAATATGATGAATTAAATAAGTGATATAAGGTAAGTA
>CANYBF010876266.1:0-11583 GCA_948192965.1 Dalechampia spathulata
CCAGCAAGCTACAATCAGGGAGAAGAATCAGCTACTGGATCAATTGTAATTTAGTATAGTCCATGCACTACCATATTTAGCTATTTGTAATCTCTATAATAGGCAGCTGTATAATATATCAAAAGTAGAAGAAAAAATAAATAATAAAATTACTGTTTCTCCCTTAGAATATCTGTTACCATCTAACAAGGTGGTTCAAGTTTCCAGCTTCCATCTATATATGCATCACTCAATTCAGCTAAACATTTGGAAGGTGCACCCTATGTTATTGGTATTGTTTTGCCTGTAAAGCATTCATTATTAACTCATATGACATTCAACAAGTTCCAATTATATTTAATGAATCCCTGGTTATTAGTTTTTACATGATAAGTATATTTTAGTATCAAATACATGTTCAACATATTCAATATTTTAGCATGTTAATCCTATCCTTTGCACTTAAACTTGCATTTTATATCCCATGATAACTTCTATTTAGCTTACCTGTATATGGTAGTCCATAGTTCACACGTATAACTAGCCCTATAGTCTTAATAAGATTAGTTATACATATACATTATCAAGCATGTACAAACAATCTAATGATTTCAATCTAAAGTGCATTTAAACTATCTAAGTTCCTATAACACAATTAATTTAACCATGTCATGCTAATGTTGATTTGCCACATAAACACAATATGTATGCTTGCACATTTCATTCCATAAGAAATTTCAACTAGCAGCTTAATATCATCACATAGTTATATCTATAAAATATGGATATTAAAACCTTGGTCCAATAATATCAATTATCTATGCATAAGTTGATTTATCAATTTTAGTAAATCATGCCTTTAGATTCATTTAGCTTCCAATCAATTCTTCTTAATTTTAATCTTACGTAACTCTTCTAATTTCTTAAAAATTTCATCACACAACACACTTAGGCTCCATAGTATAATTGTCTTTTACTTAAATATTAATCATTAAGGTGCTAGTTAACTATAATTCATGTTTAAAATAATAACTATTATAACCTATTTTAATTATGTTTTCTTCATTCTAATAATCTTTTATTCACTTACTCTCAAATTTACCTAATAAGACATAATTAGTTTTCTTACTAAATTATTGTAAACCTATAACAAATAAAATTATCAAACATGCATAAATTAATGCAATCATCATAACCAATGCTTATCTTATTTGAGTAGTGTATGAAATAATGGATGTGATATTATGTACATATATACATATTTATTAAATTCTCTACCTATTCGAAACAAACAACATGACAACAACCTTAAAAAATTAGAAATACACAATCCTTCAGCTAAAACATTTCATTGACATTCGTTCAATGCAATAATTGATATGATAACTACTCTTTCTGCAAGCATAGTTTCAAATTCACTATTTTTTTGAATAAATATTCTAGACTTCCATTAAACAATTACGTTTTTGCTTTTATTCATTATTATATTAACCATTTAGAAATATTTTAATATAATTTCAAAATCAAGTAAGTTACATGTGTGATGATTTAAGTGTTCATACTTAAATTACCTTTTAATTTCAGTTAATTCATAAAATATAACTTTAATTTAATAAAAATTATAACTTATTTTCAATATATATATATATATATATTACTTTAATTAATTAATCAATTTTGACACGATATAAACTCATATTTCTCATAGTCACTTAACTTTTTTTTATGTTATTATGTACTATAAATCATGCCAACATATATATATGAATAATTTAATCCAATCGCTCATTATAATTATACTAGTGTTGACTAGCAAGTATTTTAGTGATTTATGACGTTACGTCACTAAATATTTTTGTTAAACAATTATTTAAGCACATATAGATTAATTTAAACATAATAAGTATTAATCATATAAGCATTACAGTGATGCAAAAATAATGGATATGATAATTAATCACTGATTATGCTAAAATATAACTAGATATAATTACGGTCGTAGTTAGGGTAATGATAATTAAAGTGGATGTGACAATTCATAAGTTTATGTTTCATAGAAAAGATGATTCTTTCTTATGCTAGTTCACTAATTTTTTTTAATGTTTTAAGTGCTTCATATATTGGTGCACATTATGGACTGTATGTTTCAATTAAGATGGTCCTTGATAAAAGTTATCATACTTATTACTAATGTATGTGTCATCATATTTATGCTTTACCTCATTTTCCCATGGATCAAATAATTTTATTAATCAAATCATTTCAAATTCCACATCTTTAGATTTAAGGCAAGGTCTAGTCTTGAGGTGATTAGATTAAACAAGCTCAACTCCAATTTAGAATCATTTTTAATTGAACCAAGTTATAATTATAATGATGTAAAATTTATTATTAAGGATAAATTTGTTGGTGTTCATTAATGTATATTAGGTTGGCTAACCTAACAAAGGAGAGAGAGTGTGAGAAATATTAAAATTTTTTTTGAATTGTATGTTTATTCCTTTCCTGTTATAATATAGAATAATTATATACTAGTGATATGAATATTCATTTATTCTTTTTTGTATAACAAATCACATCCAAATAAGAACAATAGTATTGATACTAACCTTATTAATATGATAGTTCTACTTATACTAATAACTTATCTTATTATAATAACTAATTTCACTGCCCTTCTTATTTTCCTCGGTAATGTTACTTCTAAAAATTATTTATTATACCTCTTATATGTTATAATACTTTCCCTTAGAGCCATTTCTTGTCCTAAAAAATGATAGAGTTCTATAAATTATGAACATATAACATTTAAGTCTTCCTAAATAGCATTCATAGTTGGCATAAATTTCCATTGAATGAGAAATTGCTTAATATGAATTCTTACTTGAAAGATTATGCAAGTGTTAATAATGTTATTAGAAGTGATGTTAAATGCTTCCTTGTAAAAGGGAGGGATATCATCAATGGGAAAAAATTATCACCTATCTTTTTTTTAAGAAATGAGAAATGGAAGACCAAATGTATTTTTCAAGTATGGGGAAGTTGTAACCTATATGACACCTGCCTAATTCAATCTAGAACTTGATGGACCTGCAAAGAGCTAAGAAAGACCGATCATATGGTTATAACTTTAAATAAAACTAATCCACTTTATTGAATTCCCTTTCAAACTGATGTTGATCGATATATTATTTGTATATCAAATGACAAATAACCAAATGTAATTTTATAAAACTGAATTAATATCAAATGACATCATTTTGAATACTAATATAAAACAACGTACTTTTATAATCAATTATTTGATTTATTTGATTTATTTGATTATTCAATATTTAAACCAAACCAAAAACTGAATTTTTTTTTAAAATAACCGAACCAATACCAAAAACTGAAAAATCAAACCAAAATTACCAAATATCATTGGTTTATTCAATTTTTTCAATTTTTGGATATTTTTGCTCATCCTTACTAATAATATATTGAAATCCCTATGGAATTGGCAACACGTGCTTTATAGTGGTTCGACACAACTCTTTGCCTACATCCACTTCTCTTAAGTCCTCAACTTAGGGTTCCACTACACAGTATCAATCAATACAACAAGGATTCCTCATAATGAATCCTGACCCCAATGTTTTCAGGCTCACACTCAAACCTTTATAATGATATCAATCTCACAAACTCTCAAATACAAGATAATGCCCCAAGCATTAATCTCACACCAACCCACAATTATAAAACCTAACACTTAGGTTATGGGAATACAATACAAAGAGAGTTTACAATGCTAGAATTACAATACAATAAGTAGAATTACTTGTAATTGAATATTGAAGCTCAAAGGATGCTTTGCTCTACAAAACTAGCCGTTATAATTTGAATAGAAAGTGTATGTTCTAAAAATAGAACCGTTAGACAGTGTTTAAACTGAATTTGGAAAGTCGTGTACGGTCATACGGGTTTCTGTACACCCATACCAATTTAAAAACACACATACAAAAACTAAATGAGAGCTCGATATGGTCGTTCATTCCATTGGTACGCCTGTACAGATCTTAATCTGCTAACAAGCAAAATTCTTGAGAGCTATGGTACGCCCATACCAAACTAAATTTCTTGATAAAAAAAATTTTTTACGAGCAATGGTATGCCTATACCAACCCTTGGTACGCCCATACAAAACTCAAGGAAACAAAGCTAACTTAGTACAGTCAGCCGTATGCCCGTACCATAAAACACAAAGAATTGGTACGGTTGTACCACATATAGTAAAGTTAATCTGACTTGGTACGGTCAACCGTATGGCCGTAGCATACAATAAACATAAATGGTACACCCGTACCAAACGTAGTATGCCCATACTACACATAGAAAACTTATTTAAAATTGTAAATAACTTAAATTGACTCACATAAAACACACACATCAAAATCCTAGGTCTAACAATCTCCCCCCTTTTGATGTTGACAATCAATTTAAGTTCAATTTACAAAAACATACTTAAAAAGTTTAAATTTGAAAATTTTTAGAAATCTCCCCCTTTGTTTTAGAATTCATGCCATGAAATACCAAGTAATCAATTAAGCACAAAGGAAAGGAGAAAAACATAAATAGAGAATGTCAAAATACATAGCATATGATCATAGCAAACTAAACTACATAACATGTGATCAAACCAATATACATAATTGTGTGATCAAAGCATAAATAGAATCATATGATCAGAGCATTATCAAACTAAGTCATAATCAAAGAAAACAATAATACAAACGACAATACAAACAACAATAAGAATAAATAATATATGATAATGAATTGAATGGTCATCATATGTCATATATACTCAAAAATATCCTATACACTGATCAGAGCAAAGAAACTAACTACAATACAATGATCAGAGCAACAATGATAATGAAATAATAAAGAAAATCAAAACTAGTCTAAAACTCTAAAACTAGACCTAAATCTAAAACATCTCCCCTTTTGATAACATCAAAACAATCACTGTAGGTCTTGAGGAGGAGGAGGACTCGGTGGAGTAATAAATAGGTCTATAAGCAAACTGATAGACTGGAGAGTGGCTGAGATGGTAGTCTAAAACTCGTGTGCCTTAGTAGCTTGATGATCAAGAGTAATAACATGTTGATCAATATGAGTGAGTCGTTAATCAATCTGGTCAAAATATCACTTAAAACCTGCTCGTGTAGTAGTGAGCGTTATAAAATACCGAGCTAGCAGATCAACAACGGAAGGAGGAGCAAAAGCAGGATCAGTAGAAGCAAGAGTAGGAGGATCATGAATAGCTAAAGAAGAAGATCCACCTTGAAAATGATGCTATTGTTTATAGCTCAAAATTGCCTGGTGTAAAGCGTCAGGAGAGTCAGACTCAACACGCAGCTTTGCAAGAGTATCCTCGGGGATGGGAACCTGCAACAGCCGATAAACTTCTACAGCTTATCATCCATAGAAAGAAATAGTATCATTGGGAAGACCTAATGACTGTAGATGCTCAAGATATTTAGAGATATACTCTGAATGAATGACATACTTATCAGAAATAGACTTAAAGAGTAGAGAATGCTCGATGAAAGAGAGATCAAGATTAAGATCTTTCGGTCCAGGAGTGGGAGGAGTAGTAGGAAAAGTATGCAGTTGATGGCAGATGTAGTGAATGATAAGACTAAAGAGAATAGCTCTACCATGCTGCTTCTAGATGCTGACCTCGTGGAAAGAGATCTAAAGCCAGTGCCCAGACTGAATGGGTGTGCCCATGACCATAGAATGTAAAAAGATTATATCAGGGCCAGTAACAATGTCATTAAACTCAGATTGCCTAAAAATAAGATAGGTGATTAGTCTATGATAGTAGTATAGGGCAGGAGACTTAAAGCAGGAGACCTTCAGTCTAGAAGGACAAAAAGGAGTGTCTCCCTTCAGAAGTCATTGCGATCAAATATTGTAGATTTGGCATTAGAAATGCCCTTAGTGTGGAAATTGAATAGAGCGTCAAACTCTACAAGAGAAAGAGTGTAGAGTTTGTGAAAAAGTCTAAATGTGCAACTGAAAGAGGTAAAAAGAGAAAATGACAGTAAGAACTTTAGAGCTACAGTCTGAATAAAGTGATTATCTAAAAAGTAAATTTGACCAACCTACATTGGCCAAATATCGTAGAACATTAGTCTCCAATCCGATCTGGCAGGTAGTAAATCGACATGTACATCGAGAGTGAGAAGACTTTCTCACTCAAAATAGAAGTACAAACTACAGAGGTAGGAGTAGCAGCATGAGGACCAGAGCTTGTAGAGACAGTGCGTTTGACTCTACGTCCATGTAACAAAGAGCCACCAAAACTAGAAGGAGCTGACATAGCTAAAAATTAGTAAAAATAGACAATTTGACAGAAAATAGAATTTTTCAAAAATTCGAGAAAATTTCAGATATTTTTCGAAAAACTCAAAAATTTGTACCTGTACATAAATCAATAAAATTTGAACCACATCTAGCTAATATAATCCTAAGCACTTTACTTTAGAGAACCTAGGGCTAAAAGTGTCTAGAATGCTTAGAATTGAAACTAAATTAAAAAGCAATAAAATAGTTAAAATTGAAATTGAAAATTGAAGAATAAGAAGAAAACCAACCGAAAATGAAGAATAAGATTGTAGGCAAATGGATTTCGAGTGTTTAGGGACAAGTTTGAGTGATTTTGGTTCAGATTTGAGAGAGAAATTGAGAGAAAACAGATTTCGGTAACCGATGGTAACTAAAAAATTATTTTAAAAATAGGATTTCTAGATCATGTATGGGTGTACCCACTAGTGTACGGCCATATGAGAGCTTTGCCTAAAATTTTAATTTTGTAATTGTAATTGGTATGGGTGTACGAGACACTGGTACAGCCGTACTAACACTTTTGGTAAAAAATTTTAAAGTTTTTAAAACTTGAAAGCGTACGAGCGTATGAAAACTATACGACCGTACTGATTTTATGCCTAAAACACATACAAGTGTACCAAAGGTTGTACGGACATACAAGGCATTCGGTAGAATTTTGTAATTAAAACAAAAGTGGTTTGTACGGGCATACTAAACATGTACGACCGTACGAGGCCTAAAAATAGAAATTTTTTGAAGAGATTTGAGAAAAATTTTCAAACTTTCTAGAGTCCATCAATCAATCCTACTTCAAAAAGGATCCATCTATCATTCCTAGCTTATGTTTGATGAAGTTTAATCATTCTTCACTTAGGGGTTTTGTAAAAATGCCTGCCAACTGGTGAGTTGTATCAACAAATTCTAATACAACATTCCCTTTTTACACATTATCATGCAAGAAATGATGCATAATGTCTATGTGCTTAGTTTTAGAATGTTGAATGAGGTTCCTAGATAAATTTATAGCACTAGTGTTATCACATTTAATGGAAGTGCAAAACACATAAACATTGTAATCCCTTAATTGTTATTGAATCCATAACACTTAAGCATAATAATAACCTATGGATATATACTCAGACTCAGTAGTAGATAGAGACATACAATCCTGTTTCTTGCTAAACCAAGAAACCAAACAATTGCCTAAGAAGTGACAAGTACCAGAAGTACTTTTCTTATCTAATACATTTCCAGTAAAGTCAGCATCAGAATAAGTAGTCAAGTTAAAAGAGTCATTCTTAGCATACCACAAGCCATAATGCATGGTACCAATCAAGTATTTAAAAATCTTTTTCACAGTACTCAAATGCAATTCCCTAGGAGATGATTGAAATCTAGCACACATACACACAACAAATATTATATCAGGCCTAGAAGCAATTAGGTAAAGTAAACTACCTATCATACCTCTATACCTCTTTTGATTAACGTGTTTGCTACTTTCATCCAAGGAAAGCTTTGTGGTAGTGCTCATAGGAGTCTTGCTAGCTTTTGCATCTTTTAGTCTAAATTTCTTGAGCATTTCTTGTGTATACTTAACTTGGTTGATGAAGATCCCATCTTCATATTGCTTGACTTGAAGTCTTAAGAAATACTTCAACATTCTAATGGCTTTTAATCTAGCTACAGGTGCAAAAGTCTCATCAAAATCTATACCCTGTTCTTGAAAATATCCTTGTGCAACTAACCTAGCCTTATTTCTAGTAATGACACCATCTTCATCAAGCTTATTTTTAGATACTCATCTAGTTCCATAACAAATGCATTTTTAGGCTTAGGTACTAAATTCCATACCTTATTTCTTTCAAACTGATTTAACTCATCTTGCATCGCTAACACCCAACTATCATCATTTAAGGCTTCATTCACATTCTTAGGTTCAATTTGAGAAATGAATGCAAGATTATTTTGAATGTCTTTGAATTTAGAGCGAATGGTTACCCCTTTTGATGTTTCACCCATCACTTACTCCTTGGAGTGCCCTTTTGAAAATTACCACTCCTTTGATAGATCATGCTCGATATGAGTTGTTGCTAGGTGAGGAGGAAGATCACTCGCTTCTTCCTTGTCAATATCTTTTGGTGTAACCTGTTATTATTGCTCTTGTTCTACTCCTTGTTCCAATAAGATTCCTACATCATCATCAACAATGCCCTTTCTTGGACCAAAGGAGTTAGTTTCATCAAAGATAATATGCATTGATTCCTCAACTACCAATGAACTTTTGTTAAACACCCTATATGATTTGATAGATGTAGCATATCCTAAAAATAATCCTTCATCAGTTTTGGAATCAAATTTCCCAAGGTTATCTTTGGTGTTCAAAATGTAGCACTTGCAACTGAATACTCTAAAGTATGAAATCCTTGGTTTTCTAACATTCCATAGCTCATAAGGAGTTTTGTTTAAAATCGATCTTAAATGAACTTGATTTGTGACATAACAAGTGGTATTGATCGCTTCGGCCCAAAAGTACGAAGGTAATTTATACTCATTAAGCATAGTACGTGCCATGTCACAAAGAGTTCAGTTTTTCCTTTCAACTACCCCATTTTGTTTAAGAGTTTTAGGAGATGAAAAATTATGATAAATACCATGCAAATCACAAAATGATTTAAAACTTTCATTTAAAATTCCTTTCCATGATCACTCCTTATTGAAGAAATGTAATAACCTTTTTCATTTTTCATTCTTTTAGTTAATGATTGAAAAGCATTGAATGCATCATCTTTATGAGCTATAAAAGAAACCCAAATAAACCTAGAGTAATCATCAACAATGATAAGTGTCGTAATGCATGCCACCTAAACTAGAAATCCTAATTGGTCCAACCAAATCTATATGTAACAATTGAAGAGGTTTAGAAGAAGTTGCCTTGTTCTTTACCTTAAATGAGGACTTTACTCATTTTCCCATTTGGGAAGCTTCACACACTTTATCCTTAGCAAATTTGATCTTTAGAAGTCCTACCACATGCTCGTTCTTTCTGAGATCGCTAATGCTTTTAAAACTAGCATGTCCAATCATTCTATTCCAAAGCCAAGAATCCTCACTTATAGAAACAAGACACTTCACATGTTTGTTAGCAAAGGAATCTGAGTCAATAGTATATACATTTTCTATCCTATCACCTTGAAATACTAATAAATCATCATTAATTCTATAGACAAGGTACCACATGTTGATACTAATCTTGGATGAGAACATACTTTAATGATTGATTTTGGCTTATTTTCTTTTGATGTAACTAAAAGGGGAGAAGTATGGTGAAAATGAATTTATGAAAATTTTCATTGAGTATGAATTGCAAAGGTGTAATTTGTGAGGGGGAGTTAATTTTGATTAAAAAGTATTTGGGGTTTATTAACATCAAAAAGGGGGAGAATGTTGGACCTTGGGGGTCTTTAATTTTAGTTTTAATGTTAGACAAACAATGTTTTATGAAAATGATTGAAGTTTTGAGTGTTTTAAGTTTCATCCGCGTACCTAATCAAATTGATATGATCATGTAGAAACAAGGTTCAAGTCTACCGGTCTGTTAGGATGCCTCAGCTGACTTATTCAGAATCCATGATCAACTTCCTTTTGTAATACCTTACCCCCAGGGGAAGTCGAATCTCCGTTGCCTTCTTGAAAGAGAGATGTCCTGAACCACTAGACGATGGGGGCGCATTTGCCCGAACGCTAGCATACTAGGTTTTATACTCATAGTATGAACATTCTTTTATCTGGGCATACCAATATATGGTACGGCCACACCGGAGCTCTCAGGAATTTTTTATCAGTATTTCTGGTATGATACAGGCATATAAGAAGTGGTACAGGTATACCGTTTGGTTTTCTAAGTCGTATGGGCGTACAAAGAGGCCGTACAAAGTGAAAAAATGTCTAGAAAGTTTGGTACAGGTGTACCACTTGGTGATACAACCATACACAATGCTTCAACATCATTTTAGAGTCATATTTTGGGTACCATACAGGCATACGAGAAGGCGTACGGCCGTACGGGTCGAAATACATATTTTTCAGCATTTTTGAAAAAGTTGTATAACAACTCAATTTTGCATATAATATATCCCTAACGGTCATATAAGCTTCGAATAACTTATATAAGTGATCGGTTGTCACTTCCGTCAAATTATTTCCTTACTACCCGCATGTAGGAACTATGATTTTGTAGTAGTGGAAGTAAGGGTCGAATCCCACAGAGATGGCTTTAACTTCCTTAATTCTTTACATTTAAAATAAACGAAGTGAATCAAAAAGTAATTAGGAAAATAAAGAAAGAAATAAAATAAATTAGAGAAAATTAATAAAAAGTAATTCTCCCAACCAAAAGCATCAAGTATTCATTAACCGAATATGATCACTAATTCATTAATAGTCGAAAGGTAATAATGGCACTAAGCTAGTTATAGTTTACCGAGAAAGTCTTGCAAGCCCCAATCTTCCTTTATTTGTAAGACGCCATGAAACAAGCTCTATGAAATGCCTCTAATCCTAGGATATACAAAGTGGAAATAGATTCTCATAAGTCATCCCGAATTGCATTAGGAATTAGGAAGACCAGACTCTAGTTAATAGTTGTGACCCAACATCCCTCATGTTCAAACTAGATCCTTTAACCCACAAGAAGTACTACCGCATGTCGTAACAAGGATAGCATCTTGCTTTACCACTCCAGTAAGTTGAGTGACTTTTCCATATCAAACAACCCACTTAGCTATATGTAAGAACTTAGAGACATGCAACAGGCCTTATTTACATGCACTAAGAACAGCAATGGTTCTATGAGATTTACAGTTAAAGATAATAGTGCTTTGCCAATGGAATTAGGATCATTTAGATCTCACATAATCATTAATGAATAAGTTGAATTGCTTCCAATTGAGAAAAATAAATTGCCTAGCCTTGCATCATTGACGAATTAAAACTAAAAATAAATGAAAATAAAATAAAATTGGAATTAAAATAAAAGGAATGAAACAATAAGACCAAACTAAAACTAGCAACAATATTCAGAACTGTCACATCCACTCTTCACACTTAGAATATACTTGGATGATTAAATGCTATGGTATTATGATGATGTATTTATGGTGATGTGCATATGGTATTATCATGAGAGAATGATTAACTTGGAATAGTAATTACATGTATTTG
>CANYBF010876676.1:0-18537 GCA_948192965.1 Dalechampia spathulata
TTTTTAACTTTCAATAAAATTTAGTACCTAATAAATACAAATAAAATAAGTAATATTTATCTTTAAATTATACATTAGTTTACATTTTTAATTTGTTAATTTTAATAGTGATATAATGATTTAATATTATATTAATTCATATTAAAGCATATATTTTCTAAATTTAATAAGATAATTATGCAAAATTTAATTTAATTTAATATTATACTAATTAATATTAATAAATTTATTTTATTCATTGATTTATATTAAATAAAAATTTATTTTATTATTTATATTTGTTAAATTCATTTTTATATTTATTTTTGATATGTTTTAAAAAGTAATATTTAAATTAACAAATTTTAATAAAAATATAAAATAATACACTAATTACAATTAATAAATTTATTTTATTATTTATATTTATCTGCTAAAAAGTGAGAGTATTTATCTATTAAGAAATTTATTTAGATTAAAATTAGATAATATAATATAATATATAAAATAATTAATTATTAATAAATAAAAATAAAATTAATAGTAGTCATATTTGAATAAAATTTAACAAATAAAATTAGTAGTTTTTATTTTTATAAATAGTATAAATTAAAGAATATAATATAAAGTATAAAATAATTATCTCCTAACAAACAAAAACAAAAATACAATTAGTGATATTTATATAATAAAAATAATATAAAATATAAAATATAAATAATACAATAATTAAAAATTGATAATACTAATTTATGTTTTCAATTTATTCACCTAATTTACATTTTCAATTTGTTTATTTTAATAGTAAAATTAAAAAATTAAAAATCTGAATTAGTACACATAATAAAACTATTAATTTATAATTATTATATTAGCTAATTAATCAAAGTATATCAATTAATATATAATGAGTATATTATAGATTTTATATTATATTATGGATAATATAATGTTTAATATATTATTTTATGATTATTATTAACTTAACCTTATATTAGTTTACTACTTAGAATTATATTTTTTGAATTAGTAAATTAGTATCATAATAAAGATGTTGTTCATTTTTAAAAAAATTATAATAACTTTTAAAAATTAATTTTTAAATAATTTAAATATCTTTATTAGTTCAAAGTATAATTTCATTATCTAATAATATTATTTCAATTATATTTTTATCATGACATTTTATTAGTACTATTCATATCCTTTTAATTTATGATTGTAATTATTTTTATTAATTATATTATGTTGTAAAATTCTATTAGAATTAACACTTAATGTTTTTAATTTTGATTTTTTATATAACTATTAATATATTGAATACACAAATTAAGATTATTCAATTTAAAAGGAAGTATTTTCTAATGCGATTATATTTTGCAATAACTGTAAATAAGGCACATGGATAAATTTAAGAGTATACTTGCAAGAAGACGTTTTTCACGTGGATAACTATATATTACATTATTAAGTGTGATTTCAAGCTCAACAAAAATGGTATTAATAAAAAAAGATAATCTAAAAAAGAAGGAATCAACATACATAAAAAATATAATCTACGAAGATGTCTTACTATCAAATAAATAAATATTTGCTTTCATTTTTTTATAAATAAATGGATGAAAATATTATATAAACAATATTTTAAATAAGTACATAATGCTTACAAATGATGGGTCAAAAAAATTTGAAAACATAAAATATAAAATTATTACAAATGACGGGTCAAAAAATCATACTAACGTGCAACGCACATTATAGAACTCTAGTATACTTAATATTATATACTAAAATGATTGTTAAATAAAATTTAAAAATTATGAGTTCTAAATTTTTTTTTAGATTTAATTATTTATATTTTAAGGTTTTTATTTCATATTAATTAGGATTAAAAAATTATTTTTTTCATTTTATTAACTTTTATTTGACTTTAACTTTTAAATTTAATTATTTTTATATTAAAGTTTTTATTTAATATTTTATCTTTATATTAAAATCTTTTAAATATAATTTAAAAATTTATTAATATTTAACTATGTTTTTATATTTTAAATAAAAAAATTATACGCAATAACATTAGAACGTTAGTTTTATTAGAACAATGGTATTGTTAGGATCAAAATTCATATCTTTCTATCCATTACTAAAATCTTTAAACATTAATCTATAATATTTTATTTTTTATTTTTCCAAATTTATTTCCTTCATAATTATTTTTATGAAATAAAATATATAATATTATACATAAATATAAACGTATTTATTAAAAACTTCAATTTCTATTTTAACTGGATTAAATAAATTTAATATTTTGTGATATAAATGGTGTAATTGATCACCAGACTTTATATTAAACACTTAATTAAACTAAAAAATATTAAAAAGATATTTATACTTTGGGATAAATAATAAAATAACAATTTATTATTACTTTACTAATATTAATTTGATCAAAATTCAAAATAATTAAAAATATATCATAAACATATTATTGGGTATCATAATTGTTAGACCGTAGGTTTTGATAATTGAGACGCGTGTGAGTCAATTTAAGTTATTTGCAATTTTTCTAAGCATTTTTATGTTGGTACGGGCGTATCAAATAGTCTTGTTAGGTGGTACAGCTATACGACTGGTCGTACCAAGTGTGTATTGTTCTATTGAGTTTGGTACGGACGTACCATTGGGTGGTACGGCCGTACGCCAACTCGTAAGAAATTGGTTTGTCAGAAAACTTGCTTCGGTATAGGCGTACCATTGGTTGGTACGGCCGTACGCGAACTCGCAGGAAAATTGTTTGTCAGGAAAACTTGGTCGGTACGGGCGTATCAATTGGTAGTACGGTCGTACGATAGTTCCTTCTCTTTTTTTAATGGATAGTTTTGAATCCGTACGGACGTACATAACTGGTACGGCCGTACGCGACTTATAAAATAGACTTTAAAGTCTGTTAAACGGCTAGTTTGTTGTAGAACTTTTCACCACTTTGAATTCTAACGAAAATACACGTAGAGAGCATTCTCCTTTGAGCAATATTCATCTGTTACAAGTAAATTTGAGATTATATTCTTCATTTACTTCATTGCTTGTAATCCTACAACCTAGAGATTATGTTTTATCTTTGTAGTATTGATGTGTGATTAATCTTTAGGGATTATATTGTATTTGAGTGATTGTGAGGACAATCATTATAAATGTTAGAATGTAAGCCTTGAAAACACTAGAGTTTTGGATTCATTTGGGAATCCAATTGTAATTGATTGAGATATTAGTAGAACCATAAGTCAAGATTTAGAACAAAGTGTACGTAGGCAAGAGTTTGGCCGAACCACTCTAAAACCGCACGTGTTGCCTTCTGCACAGGATTTTTAATAATTATATAAATTAGTATATATTCAGAGTTAAACTTTGATGATAAACATATTAATAATCTAATTTTGATATTAAAAAAATTAATACATATTATAATATGATTAAATAATCTGTAATTTGGTAAATATGTTTAACGAAATGGTCTCGGAGGCTTTTCAAGAACAGCAGAAAAGAACACTTCTCGATCATCATCTTTGTCTAGCTTGGGAACAATGACCCATTTGTGCTTTCTGTACCTTAGCATCTTAAATGATTCCAAATAATCATCCAAATCTTCTTTCAGACAGAAGAAGCTGTCGATCCATAGCAGACCTCCTGGCCTCAGGACTCTGTCCCAGTCATATAATATGAAGTCCAGCAGCACCAAATCAATCCAACCATCCAGAAATCTTGTGGTGTGTATCAGATCTAAGGTGTTGTCGAAGAACGGGAGCCGTTGATTGATCGTCAAGTAAAGTGGAACGAGTCCTCGAAGAGCGATCATTTCGCTGAAAGGCGCTCCCAGATTGATGGTTGCAGAGATTATTGTGATGTTGAACTCTCGCATTCGAGCCGCGAAAGTACCGGTTCCAACGCTGAAATCTAATCCGATTCTTAACTCTCCAGGTTTGATGTTGAGAATTTCAGGTATCAGGAAGTCTGAGGTAAGGTTTGAGTTTGGATTGAGATCTACGTGTTTGATCCATCTTGGCATTTCATGTGCCCTGAGATTGAAGCAATCTGCACACTTGAAGAACCCTTTTCGAGTGGTGTTGTTGGCCAAACAGGTGAAGTTTTTGCATCTGTAATGGCTCCACCGGACATTTCGATCGTCAGGAAGCTTCCACATCGACTGGTTTATCGGAAACGGCTTGTTGTACAGCTGAGGGGCTCTAGAGAAACATCTTCTTCTTGGTAATGGATCACACCCATGAACCATCAGCTTTTGGGCTAGTTTCCAGTCATCATTGCAAATTTCACCAACATCGTAGTCCATGTATTCTTCAAGCTCTTTCTTCATCGAAAAACAAGCATGACCGATGCTTGTGAATGTTCCATTGGCACCCATGAAATTTTGTTTCCCTAACCTGTTAGGTTTGATCCGCACATACTTTCTTATTTCTTCTATAAGGAAGAATTCAGCAGGTTCATCCGCTTTCCGATCGGACCATGCCAGAGGATGATGGGCACCTCCATTTTCAATGTTCTGCCGTTCATCTGAAGGCAAAGTTGCTGGTAATGACTTGATAAGCCCCAAAATATCAGCAAGAAAATTAGTGTATCTCGTCATATGAACTTCCAACGATGAATCCACTCGCAAGTCTTTGATCTCATTGATTTCATCCTGGATTTTCTGAACAATACTTTCAACAGTAACCGGCGAATCATTACTCCTAACAATGCTCTGATGATCAACATTGAAATGATCGCAGAAGGCATCAGAAATAAAAACAGATCTGAGAGAGTAGAACTTGGACAAAGTAGCACCACCACAGATCAAAACAGTAAAGATACCAAGCACAAAAATCGGCCTGTAAACTATTCCACTGCACCTTCCAAGCTTCACAGAAACATTAGATTTCCGCATTTCCCTTATACCATGAAGAACTCTTCATAAACCAAGCATCTAAAATGCGCAGCAGGCGTAGATAGAAGAATATAACAAGAGAAACAAAGAAATCTGGGTTAAGCTACCTGAAATCCTGAAGCTGGAAGAGGAAGTTATTGGCAGGGAAATGCCAGGGAGGAGGATCAGGCGGCTGGGTTTGACACCAGATCATAATTTTACAAATGGTAAACGATCTTGAAATTGGAAGAATTTTGAGATCAGAGCCAGAAGTTATAATAATAATAAAAATGCTATTTAAAAAATCACTAGTATCTTATTGAGTTTTGAGCTCATGGAGACTTTTAAGTTTAGGTGGTCAATGTTCCCCGAATTATGTACAATATATGAACATGACTTGCATTTTTTATTACAGGCATTTTAGACAGACATGTGGTACTGTCCGCAAGTCGAATTGGCCAAGATTACTTCAACGCCAAAACACATCAAGAAATGATGGGCAAGTAACATTGTGATGTTATCTGCTTTATCTTACAAGATTATTCGATCTGGGTGGTTGAGATTGCTCGAGCCGAATAGTTGATAATTGTTTCCATGGATTTCGAGCATAATCAATCAATTTAACAGTGGAAATGCGAAGAGAAACCGAAGGGGCAAAGAATAAAAGACTCAATTCCAGATCTGACAATAGAAGGACGGCTAACAGTATCCCATTTCTGTTCCCTGGCAAATCAAAATCGCAGTTAACAAAAAAAAAAAAAAAAAACTGTCCTGTAAACTAAGCCTGGTAAAAATCAAAAAAGAATTTTACAAACTCCAAATCACACAATTATCGATCATCTCCATGATTTTCACAAATCCCACGAACAATCAAAATTAAGATCTCTCCCACATCAGATCACCTTCTCCTCCTTCGATCGGCGGCGTATTGAGACAAAGGTACAACCTCCGATAAGGGTGTAGAGAGCGGTGTAGGAAGTGGCGAGTTCCGGCAAACAGGACAGGAACCGTTAAGCTCTAACCATGCATCAAGACAAGATGAGTGAAAAAAATGTCTACATTCGGGCATCATCCTTAACATCTCCAAATCTTTGTACTCGCATAAACAGATGGAGCAAATAGAATCCTTGTTCTTATCATTTCCATCTTTAGTGAACTGAAATTTTGGGTAAGAATTTATCACCGCTTTGTCAAGACCAATAGCTGCAGTTTCTTGCTCACGTTCAAGCTCTTCGTCATCTTCAGCGACGAAAAGAATACGAGGCAGAATTATACCCTCTCTACTGGAATTAAGATTCCCGTGGTTGTCGTCGTTGTTGCTGTGATCAGTACCGGAACTCCGGTGACGAGAAGCGCGGCAGCAGACGTAAGAGGCGAGGAGAATAGTGGAGAGGAGAACAAGAAAGCCTAAAGCTATGGCTATTGAATAGCCAAGACCCAAGTTGGTAAAGTAACCAGAAGGGTCTGGAGGAGGCATGGTGACGGAGACGGTGGCAGCGGCCGAAGTGGTGGTAGTAGTCGACATCTGGGCGTTAAACAAGGAGTAAAAAGAACCATTTGGGAGTGATTATGGAAGATATAAGTTGAAAATGGAAAGTGGGTGGACTCCGCAGCTGCTGCATTTAATACTTTAGGTTCGAAAACAGAGCATAGCATTTATTAATAAAAAATTGCGATTAAAACGGGTAGAAATTCAAGAACTTTTTTCTTGGGTTAACGATGAAATTCATGATGGAGAATCTTGTACTTCGTCATGCTATTACTATGGCGAGAACTGGGAAGAAAGAAGAGCATGAGTTGGGATGAAGGTTCTAAATCTTGTTTGTATTTGTTGGTATATTCTGTTTGGGAAAGTGTGAAAGAAAGAATGATAATGAAAATGACGGAGGAGGAGGTCAAGAAAAAGAAGGAAATTGATTCCGAGGAGAGATGATTGATGGGTTGAAAGGAGGATTGCTCTGTTTTATTATGCGCACATCAGGCAGCCCCCTTCACTTCCACTCTGTTTTCAGAGATTTTTGTTGGTCAAACCATTAACTCATGTTTTCCATTGCCCTCTCTCTCTTTTTTTCTATTCATTATTATAATCCACATATTTAATAAATAAATGTATAGCATTTTATTTATTTATATTTTTCAGCAGTTTGATAAAAATTTAATATATTAATTTATAAATTTAATTTTAGATTTATAATTTATAAATTTAATTATTAATATATATTTATAAATATTTGAGAAATATTAAATTTGTATTAATAATTTTTATTAATTAAATCAAATAATAAATAATTTATTTTATAATTTATATTTATTAGATTCCATTAAGTTTGTTTCAACTTATGATATATTAAAATTTTAATTTAAGTTCGTTTCATTATAAATGAATCAAACTTAAATTCATTTTTACGTTAATCATAATATTATTATTTTAATAACTTAAATTCTAAAATGTTTCTGAAAATATTTTTTATTTAATTTATTGATTATTATATTTTACATAGAATAGAAAAATAGATTTGATAACGAAAAATCTACCTTTTTTTATAAAATGATAAGTTATATTTGAAAAATATTATAATTAACTTTATATGAATTATATATCAATATAAAAATTAAAAAAAATTACAACAAATATAAAAATATCAAATCAACTCAAAATGAATTTGATTAATTTAATAAAGACTAATAAAATTAAAGAAATTAAATTGATTTGAGTTTGATTATATTTTATGAGAGTTAAATTTATATAAATTAAATTAATTATAATAAATGATAGATTTAAATGATTATCAATAAAAAATTAAAATACATATATAATAATATAAATATAATACCGTTTCTTTTTCAATCAAGCTATACGTTAAATTCTCGATATCAATAAAGAATTTTATTTCAAAGATAATTTATTTAATTAAAAATCATTTTCATTATCAAGGTTCTATTTTAACCATATTTATGTATTATAGGTTGAAGAAGTTGCAAATTACAGTTCATAAAACAAAAATGTTAAAATATAATATTTTCTGTATCTTAAATTAATATATTTTAATTTTATAAAAAAATTTTAAAAATTAGTTATTTTATTTCAAAATTAAATTGAAATATATTTTTTTATTATATCATCATTTAAATTATGAGAGAATTAAATTTTATTTTATTAAGTAATCTCGTTAATTTTCAATATAATTGAATTGAATTTAATATATTAATTATTTTATTAAAATAATAAATGAATTACAATTAAAAATAATAAAAAGGAAAATGTGTGCTTAGGAGTAATAATTGGGTATTAAAATTAAATATAAATATATTGTTGAATCACGTTAGGAATGTGCGTGGGGTTTCAATTCCCACCTTTACATCCTTTTAAATAAAAAAGCACTCATTAAGCTAAATGAAAAGAAAATTGGTAAAAATTGGATTCGAAACCGAGATCGGATCGAACCAGTTTTAACTTGACGGGAAAATACCAGTCATGATACCAACCAACCATCCATTAAACAACTTAATTATGGTTTACATTTAAAACAGAGTAAATGATCCATGAACCAAGATCAATAACGGTTCAGAATCGGTGCTCGAATTGAATCAATTTAAATGCTGAATCTAACATATTCTCTACTTAGATCAATTCCTGAAAATAAAAATAATAAAAATAAATTTAATTTAATTAGATTCAATTTAATTAAGGAAAATTCGTATTACGGTAATTTTGGTTCATATAATCATAGAAAACCGAACCGTTTTGCGGGGTAGAGGGCATTGAATTCCCATCATCGGAAAAGGATAAATTGGGTTGTCAAATTAATTTGCACTTTATTTGGTCAAAAGAAGGATGCTTTTAAGATTCCGGCTTAAAAGAGGACCGAAGCCACTAAAGTAAACCCACACTTCTTTTCTTACACCCGGATCCATCTGATTTAATCTCATTTAGACCCAAATTATTTATTATTTTATTTTATTTATCCTAAAAAGGATTTTAAATTAAAGTATTCAGTTTTAACCAATTATTCAATTTAAAATAGTAAAAAAATTAATAAAATATTAAAAGTAAATTCTAAATCTTAATTAAAGTAAGTTTTAATAATGTTACCAAATAATCCAAAAAAATATATAGTATTTCATTGGTATTTTAAAAGTTATTAATGAAAAATATAATCCTCTTAATTTGATCAATATTAATTATTGTATTTGAAAATATTTATTCATATTATACTTTTAGTTTAATTATGAAAAAAATAAAATCATTTCATTATTGATTATATTTTTAATTATGAAAATGATTGAAAGAATGATACAATAGAGATTTAATATATTATTATTTTATGTTTTAAAGAATAAGTATATCTTTATTGCTTGTTGAATAAATTATTAAAAAGATTAAATATGAAGAAAATTGCAGGGTATTAATGATAGCATTTTTTCACTATGGTGGACATCATTTTCAACCAAATACTACAGTTTTACTTGAATAACTTTAATCTAATATTACAGCTATATTGTAGCTTTTTATTATACATTTTATTCAATATATTTGTAATTTAAAATGAATTTATATAGGGATAAATAAAAATGGTGGATAAAATATGAACATGTGCATGTGGTCTGGACCATGCACAATAAATACATACTAAGCATTGGCATTTTAAAAAAAAAAGATTTTTAATATATTGTCTTAAATATATAATAATTGAAAATTTAGTCAATACAAAATTCAAATATTTGGTCCTTTTACATGGATTTTTTGCCTTTGAAATATTTTCAAAATAGTCAAAATTTTTAAAGCATAATTTGAATTCGAGTCATTTTTTTAATTTAAGAAATTATTCGAAACTAGTTATTTTTGGAGCAACTCAAAACTACTCATTTTAGATACAATCATGGGGGCACATATGATCAATTGAAGTTTAAAAAGTATAAAACATATAAAATTCATTGATTTATGTTGAGGAATTTTATGTATATTTAGTCTATATAATTTGGTATAAGGGAAATGAGTGTCAAACACTAGGAATTTTAAACTATAAGCATTCCTATGTGATTATAGCTACATATATAACAATTTAGATTATTTTTTCAATCTTATCGTGAATTATTGATTAAGATATTAAATATTTTAAAAACTTATGAACTCAGTCATAATTAAGTCAATAAAACATTGTATTAAAAATAATTGTATTCAAACATACAATAATAAATATCATAATTTCAAGCCATAAATATTAAATCTTGACACATCTTGATTAAGATGATTAATATAAAAGATAATCTAATGAACTTGAAATTGTAAGTAAGATGAGAAGAGAGTCTTAAAAAGTAGAAAGAAAATTGACCTTTGATTTGAATAAGTCTTGATCTTCTATTTTTATAGAAAAATAAATAATAAAAAAAGGATATGATGCTTATTGAAACATAAAACTGATGCTACAGTAACTTCTTCAAGGGGGCATTTTGATCATTCGAAACAGTGCAAGTTCTTCAAATGATCCATCATGTTAAATGAGCCCTTGCCGACTTGACACAACTTGGCTTGGACCCATGCCAACAACTAATGAATGACAAAAGCAACAAGGGACAACTTAGCACCACCTCGTCCAATCGTGATACGCCAAACTTGGCTCTTCTTTACTTTCTTGCAATCTAACTCGGCTCCCATTTGCACCTTAAACATCAATCATAAATTCAACATTATGAATCTTCACTTGTGTAAAATTTAAAGAAAATAAATATTTAATTATTTATATTTTAGAAATTAGTTTTTATATAATTATATTATATTTGAAAAACTCAATTGTTTGAATGATTATTAGTTATTTTAATAGTTAATAGCGTTTTTTAACAGTGATTGATAATTATACATTAGTTTTCAACGACAGTTATTTTTTTATAGTGTTTTAAATGTAAAGTCTTCAATAAAATTACTATTTTAATTGATTATTTAATCTAAAATATTAGAAAAATGAATAAAATCATGAAATGTAAAATAATATTTCATGAAATACTTCTTAAATCTTTAAAAATTAATATTAAAATTATGTTCCTAAATAATTTAAAAGAGAAAAATAATTTTTTAACTTAATTAAAATTCTAAATATTCTAATTGTATTTTATATTTTTGAATAATTATAAAAATAATATATTTTACTTTTTTATCTTATAATAATATCATATGATTTTTAAGATTTTGTAAAAAAAAAAATTTATGTAAAAATATTGATTTTTTATGTTAACTTTATATTAAATGTGTATTAAATCTTTTGAAACTAATGTTAAATCTTTAAAAAAATACTACTTTTATAAATAATTTTTAAAATTTATTATTTTTACATAATTTTAGAAAATCCAATATTTTTATAATTTTTTGTTTGACTTTTTTTTTTTGGCTTCAAACCTTGTAAAGATCATTACCATGAAAAAAAATGTTATTTTGAAGAATTATTTAAAAATACAAAATAACACTATTCTATCATAACGATTAATTTTATTATCCAACTTAAAAATTTAAACTATTGAGCGATATTCAAGATTAATATTAAATTTAATGCATCTGCATCGAAATACTTACTAGATTTCAAGTACGAATATATCCAGATTCACGTAAATATGTTATTTAATAAATAAAGATTTCAAGAATTGAAATCTAGAATTTCTGATTATAAAACTTCTAATTTTATATTAAAGAATTGTTTAATCCAATGACTTAACATTTATAACAATCAAACTGAGGGCACCATATTCAGATTCTTTACATAGAGATTTCAATGACATGCATGGAAATTTGGTGTTATTTAAGCTACCAATGCAATGACATAACATATCTGTTAATTTGAATAACAGGAACAACTGCAAGACGAAGGTCAGCAGGCTGGCTGGCAATTATGATGATCAGAACAAAGGTTTCTTTCCATTTAACATTCCCAGCAAATGATCGAAAACGCGCCCGCCTGCATCCCGCAGGCCCGAATGCATGTACTCGTTAGTTATCCATAGTCTGATACCTGATATCTGAGAGGCTGTCTCCATTGCCAACTTGAAATTCACGTACATATCTTCGTAATAAACAGCAGCCGCCACAGGTACCTGCAGCTCGAGCAATAAAACGAGTTCAAGTTTTTTGTAGGAAGGATAAGAATCAAACCAAGTCAGGATTGTCGATTAGTTTTTGGGAATAATGGTTCCTTGCGTGTTCTGATTGATCTAAAAAGTGAGAATTGCAGACCATTTATTGATAACAACAACAATGGTTGAAATGAGTTTGAGAAGAATGGCTGGATACTGGAAGGAAAAGGCACCTTGTTGTTATTGAGCACGTTGATGTCATAGAGAGGAGGCCAATCCTCCATCTGAGCTAATAAGTGAGCAGCATCTTTCAATTGCCTTAATTCATGAATTTCATCAAACATCCATGGAAAGACCATCTGCGGAAGCAAAGCCAGTTACATGAAAACAATGCCTTAAAAGGTCTCTAACTGCAAGATAATATCCATGTCGGCAAAGGATATGATGGCATGTGATCATACGAACAGAACGAAAAGGAACATCCATAGGAAGTTAAACTTATTCAGTGTAATGGTCGCAAATAATGGTTTTTAAAATGACGTAAAGAATCATCCAGACCTCTCCTGTGAAATATACTGATCGACCTTCTTTGGCAGTCTTGATTGCATCAAACTGATGGTGGTCTTCGGTTAAAATTCTGTTGGCCGACCACTTTGATGAATAACCCTCAAAGACACAGAAATAGAAGAGATAAAACATACAGAAATCGATGAAAATTTATCGGTTTTGGAATCATTTAAACCATGCATCAGGCTGTAATTGCCACCCGCAAATTAGGAAACCTACCTGACAGTATATTGGCTCATGCAGCAGAGCATACAATGGATTTGAATCAAAACTCGACCAGTTTTCGAACTGCATGCAGGAAACAGGTTAAGATTGGTTCTGAAAAGAAGTCTCAGATCAGTTATCAACGAAAGATATGTTCTTACAGCTTTCAAGAAGTAGTGGCTAATTCTCTTTCTTGATCCTGGAACTACGATGGGATCCCACACCCTCTCAAACCTAAACATAGAAAAGGAAACGAAAAGGCGATAAAAAAATTACCAAGAAGAAGAAGAAGAAGAGATTAACAGAAAATGCCTCCTTACATATAATGAAGGCGTTCAAAACCTGCACTGGATCCTAAACCAGAAAGACCAAGACCTTGCAGCCCTCTTGGTGTTAAGATTCCCCCTGATGGAAGAGGCACCTTTGAAGAGACACGAAGAAAGGTAACTTCTATTCATGAGAATTATATATGTATATCTACATATTTGGAGAATTGGGTGTGGAAGATCCTTACTCCGCCTCCTTCAGATTCTGCCAGATGGGTCACAACTTCTTGAACTAATTTGACATCTTGAGGAAACCTTTTATAGTACTTTTCGTTCTGGCGAATAACTTGTTCAAAGCATTCTTTATAAACCGCATCCGCACTGCATCCATCTCTTATTGGAGGGATTCCTCCTGTTATTAGGACTTGTTTAAGTCCATGTGGTGCAAAACTCAAGTAAGTTACAGCGCAAAACCCACCATAGCTCTGACAATGAAGTTACACAGAGGTTATCATCATTGAGGTCGTCAAACTTTCAATCCGATAACGGCTAAAGGGAAAGGAAAACGTGATCAAGAGAGCACAATAAGCTTAGTACCTGCCCCAAAATAGTCCAGGGACCAGCATCAGGAACAAGACGAACCCTGATAAATTCAGCATCATTCACTATACTATCACCTCGAAAGTATTTCAAGTATTCAGCCACCTTCTCTGCGGATTCAAGTTGCGCCATCGATGATGGTGTCAACGGAGTCGATAAACCAGTTCCTCGCTGCAGAAAAAGAAAGAAATACAATAGCAGCCTAGGACGAATATTAAGTTGAACAAGAGATTGAAAGCCCTGAAGGAAATTTCTGTACAAGAGGAGTGTGTAAAAATCCATGCCTGATCCATCAAAATAACACGAAACTCATCGCATGCTTTGCCGATCCATCCACTGGCTTCAGTTGGCCGGGGGCATTCAAAGCCTGGTCCGCCCTGTAGATATAATAGATAAGGCAGCTGTTGCTCTTCTTTCCCAACTGCAACACAATTATCCGAATCTTAATCGTTTCTTCCATTGCTTGCACATTAGCTTTTCAAGAAAACAAATCTAACAAGTGAAACAAACAATTGTCGATGAACCCAATACATGTAATGTCATATTCAACTACAAAATCAATTTTTTAAGTAGAGGGTGAATAAATTAAGTCGTGTAACTGATGTTTAGCTTGTACCAGCGACGACTTCGCGAGCAAAAACTGAGATCTCAGGAGAAGCGTTGCGATCAATGGAATAATCAAGAGGAACAGTAAACCGATGGTCCCGAAGCCGAAGGTCCGGCACAGAATACCAAGGTCCGGAAACGTGGTCCGACGTAGAATAGGAGGCTGATTCATTTGCTTCTGCCATGGCAGTTAATGTCTGGAATGACCGACGGCGAGAGTGAAAGTAGAGAAATTTAGAGATTGAAAGTTGAGAAGACGATAATAAAACCGATGAAGAAGAGTGCGTTAATACGAGGAGTGGCCTTATCAAAGAGACCGCAGAATTTACTGCTAGCATTTTTTTCCTTTTATCTTCCTAGCAGCCTGTGAGCTCAGCGCGAAGGATACAGGGAAGGTCTGGCACGTGATAGGTCACAACTCGGCCATGAACTATCGGCCCATAAATTGGCTAACTTTCAGCGCCCAAACAGCCGCTTCTTTCCTCTCAAGAAAGCTTCAAACCTGAAACCAGACCCGCCCAGCTTCTGTTTGAAAAAATGATAGTAACAGCGTCGGCATCAAATCGCCTGCAACTGGAAACCCTTCACATCTTTCAGTCCCACATCCTGAGATCTTCTTTTCTTGTCCGTCATTTCTGCATACAACCAGCGCCATCATCACCACCATTTCAACAACTGGATGAGTCAATCATAAAGCAAGCAGTACAGCTCCTTCAAATCCCTGATAATGAATGCGATACCCCTCAACTCAACAGCCTTATATTCTCCGATTCTTCTCCTTCTCCTCGCCTTCTATTCCAAATTGCTCGTCGTTTACCCTCATCATCTCACGCTCTTAGATTTCTCAAGTATCTACAAAACTCTCCCCCATCGTCATCATCTTTAAATGGCCGACACTTCTCATCCACGTTTCAAGCCATCTTCGACCTCGCTAGTCGTGAAAATGATTCCGGCACCAGACTAGGTGACCTTTATAAAGTATCCAGAGAGTGTAATATTCCACTCTCTATCAATTCTGCCACGCTTCTACTTCGCTGCTTCGGAAGGTCTGGCTTGGTGGAGGAATCGCTCGCTTTGTTTAATGAACCTGAGCAGTGTATGAAGAGCACTCATGTTCGCAATATTATGATTGACTTGTTGCTAAGAGCTGGCCATATTGATAAAGCGTTTAAGCTTCTTGATGAAATGCTTCAACCAGGAGTAGAGTTTGGTTCTGGTCCTGATGATTTTACTGGGTATGTAGTTTTTAATTGGCTGATGAGAAGAGAAAGATCAGGAAGGATTGTGACTGTGGAGGAGATTGTTGAAACTTTGGTGAAATTTGGTAAAGTTCATATTTTTCCTGATTCAGTTTTGCTGACTCAGATGATATCGAAATTATGTAGAATTGGGCATAAAAAAAAAGCTTTTGATCTTCTGATTGAATTGATGACACTAGGGGCTGCTATAAAAACAGCTCCTTGTAATGCATTATTGACAGGATTGGGGAAAGAGATGGATTTTGATGGAATGAATAAAGTTATGGCAAAGATGGAGGAAATGAACATTGAGCCAAATGGTATTACTTACGGGATTCTTATTAATAACCTATGCAAGTCTAGAAGAGTAGATGCAGCTTTGGAAGTGTTCCAAAAGATGAGTGAAGGGGTTCCAGTTGAACCAGATGTTGTTACTTTTAACACCCTGATTGATGGTCTTTGTAAAGTTGGGAGGCAAGATGAAGGTTTGGCTTTGATGCAAAAGATGAAATTGCTAAAAGGGTGTGCTACTAATACTGTCACTTACAACTGCTTGATTGACTGTTTTTGTAAGGCTGGTGAGATCGAGAAAGGACAAGAATTGTTCGATGAGATGCGTAAAGAAGGAGTTGTGCCAAATGTGATCACTGTCAACACCTTGGTTGATGGTATGTGCAGACATGGGAGAGTCGGTACTGCAGTTCAGTTTCTAGATGAGATGCAAAGTAAAGGTTTGAAAGGTGATGCTTTCGCTTATACGTCATTGATCAATGCATTTTGTAATGTAAATAACATCAAGAAGGCAATGGAAATTTTTGATCAAATGTTGAGGGATGGAGGCATCCCAGATGCAATGGTTTATTACAACTTGATCCTCGGGTTGAGCCGAGCTAGAAAGATGAATGAAGCTGCTTCTGTCTTGTCACAGATGAAAGAGGCTGGTTTCTACCCTGATATTGTTTGTTACAATGTTATGATTGGTGGGTTTTGCAACAGGAACATGTTAGATAAAGCTTATGACATGCTTAATGATATGGAAGAAGCTGGAGTGAAGCCTGATATGGTCACATATAATACACTGATTTCTTTCTTTGCCAAAGATGGAGATTTTAAAGTTGCTCGTAGAATGATCAAAAAGATGGTCAAGGACGGATTACAACCTAATGTGGTCACATACGGAAGTCTGATACATGCATATTGCATAAACGGCAATGTGGATGAGGCAATGAAGATTTTCAAAGACATGGATTCTGCTGGTTCAAAGGTAACACCGAATACTGTGATATACAACATCCTGATAGACTCCTTATGTAAGAAGAATGATGTAGAACTTGGTCTTTCATTGATGGATGATATGAGAGTTAAGGGAGTGAAACCGGATAAGATCACGTATAATGCTATGTTCAAGGGGCTTAGGGATAGAAGATGGCTGGAGCAAGCCTTAGAACTTATGGGAAGGATGGCGGAGGAGGCCTGTGTTCCTGATTACATTACTATGGAGATACTGACAGAATGGCTCCCTTCTGTTGGCGAAACAGAGAAGTTAAGAAACTTTGTTGAAGAATACAGGGCTTCGGCTTCTACCGCATAGAGTGGCTTCAGCAAGGTAAACATCAACTCGAGAAAAATAGATGGTAGACTTAGGCAAGTTTTAAATTTATAATAATCTTTTTTCATATAAAATTTCTCTGTAAATATATTTTAATTGATTTTATATGAGCTCTAAATCAAAATCTAATTTAAAATTAAAAAAAAACAACTAAAAGAATTATAGAATTGCAATTTTTCTTAAATAAATTTCAAATAACTAATAATAAAATAATTAATTTAGGCTTAAATAAAAGTGATAACGATTAAGTTCAATTAATGAATAATTAGATTAATGTGTATAAATTAAAATATTAATTTTTTATAAGTTAAATTTCAATTATAGATGATTCAATATCATATTTCTATCAAACTTTCTAATAATTAACTCATTTTATAATATAATTAATTATCTAAAATATTCAATTAACATCAAAGCATATGGGGAAAATAGAAAATAAAATATAATTTAATATGCATATTATTATTATTATTTTAACTTCTTTGGTGAATAATAATTTATAATAATCTTAATTGAAGTATTTTTCTACACCAGTATGCATATTTCACTAAATATTCATAAATAAATATCATTAAAAAATAAAAGTATTTACTATGAATAATTATTAAAATTGAACAATATTTAAAAACTAAAAGTGATATTATAAATAAGAAAATGAATATAACTTTATAATACAAATTGATAAATAAATTAAATATACTTATTGTTTAAATTATTACAAGCAAGGTAAAGAAATTTAGAATGATCTAGTTGTTGAATTATTTTTTAAATGTTCATTTGTGAATTATTTGTTAAGGAGCTTTGAAATTAAAAGAGAAAAAATATAGCCAAAAATAAAATGTTTTTAATAATAATCAGTCCTATCAAGGGTTCAGGCAAGGGCCAGTGGGGCTGAAGCCCCGGTTTCCGGTGGCTGGCCAGGGTGGGGGCGGGGGCGGGGGTAATTTCCCAAATTGGTGTAAATTTCTTTAAAAATTCTTCTTTTGATGTGAGAATGAAAAAAATTCCCGGTTTGGTGTGTTTTTTGAGTTGGCCGCCGGTTTAACCAGCGGCCAACTGATGTGGCGAAAAAGTGATGACGTGTTGAAGTTGGCCGCCGGTTTGAAAGGCGGCCAAGTACAGGTGGCATAGTAAAAGTTGGCCGCCGGTTTGAATGGCGGCCAAGTTCCACATATATCCGATCCTAATCATTTTCTAATGATTAGTTTTATTTTATAATATAATTAATAATATAATAAATGATTAAGTAATGATTAACTTTATTTTATAATATGATTAATAATATAATAAATGATTAAATAATGATTAATTATATTGAATAATAATAATTGAATAAAAATGAAAAAAGTAATTATTATTATTATTATTATTATTATTATTATTATTATTAAATTGAATAATACTAACATTAATTATTTGGAATATTAATAATAAGTAATAGTATTATTATTTAATATGATTATTATGAGTTTTTTAATAATAATAATAATA
>CANYBF010877142.1:0-10864 GCA_948192965.1 Dalechampia spathulata
AGTCACTTCTACCCCCAAGCCTCCTACCCCTCTACCAAGCATCAATACATGTACACATACACATAGACACGTATGTACGTACACATACACCTATACATACATGTATACATACATACACATCCACATACACATACATCTATACGTACGTACATCCAATCATACATACACAAACCTCTAAAACTTCTAGGGTGTCGAACGCGGGCGTAACAGGTGCCACAAGTGAGGCTAAACCTCATGCAACAGATGCTACCTATGCTTTCATGACTCTCACTGCATGTTCCAACTTGCATTCCTTTGTTTCTTCTTTATCCCTTCATGGGTTTGCTTCCTCTCTTTAACTCGTTGGTTGGTAACTCATTTCCTTTTATACTTTTACAGTATCTTCAAGTAGGATCAAAGATGGATTCATTTTCATCAAGCTTTAACCATTCAGTTTATTTTAAAATGATTAAGATTTAATTGTAATATAATTATTCATTAAATTATAAATAAATCTTGGGATCTAGATAAATATTATTTGTATTTGGATATATGAACGAACCATTAAAGGTTTTTTCCTCTTTTGTCCTTAAATATTTAGGAACCTAGAGAATTAATAAAATAAAGTAATTATATTATTTTAACCTTACTAGGAAATTTTTTTCAAAATCTATAATATTAATTAAATGATATTGCTAGGTCATAAATAAAAGATAAAAATAATTTCTTATTCTAATAGAAAATAAAAGTAATTTATTGAAATAATATGGTTAGTTTTTTATATATATATTTTAAAGCATTTTATAAAATCACTTATTAGGGTAATAATTTTAATAGTACGAGAAAAGTTATTTTATATTAAAATTATCATTTTAATTGCATGTGCCAATGTCGATTTTAATATAATCTTCAAAAATATTATTATTTTAAGAAATTCAATAATTAAATAATTAATTGATTTAATAAATTATTTTAGTAAATATATTTGTCTATAGATATAATATTTTTTTAAAATGAAATTTTAATATATTAGAAATATATTAAGTCTATATGATATAAAATTTTAATGTAAAATATATTAGAAATATAAATGTTGACAAAAAAATAAATACTTCAAATATTATTTATTTTATATTGTTATGTTATTTAAAATTAAAAGAAATTTGAGTGAAAAAAATATAAATATTTTTTGATGTCATTATAATATCTTTTACTCTTCATTTGATATATGATCATAAAAAGAAATATTATGATTAATTACATTATTTTCCTTAATAATAACAATAAAATCAATATATATGTAACAGTATTTTATAATTTTTCTTACGTATTTGATTTAATTCTCATTTTTTATCAAATAAATTACTTCTTGACATTTTAATAACCATTGATAGGTAATTGGTGTGGCTAATGAACTTAAATCTTTACTAAGTAAATTTTCTTGTTCCAATTGATTCATGTTACAATTCTGCATAATAATTTTTTTATGATGATTATATTATTATTATTATTATTCATGATAGTTATCATTGAATCGAAGAAGAATTCAATTTCTGAAATGTCTTCCAATACAATTAATGATTAGAGGTTAAATTGATTAATTATATATAAGATTAAGTCTTTTTAATTGAGTGAGAAATGTAAACCAACAAGTAAAAGCATTAACTAAACAATTCTAAAGACTAAAAGCAAGGTTGAAGTTGAGGTAATTTACATTGGGTTTAGGATTAAAAATCTTAAAAAAATATGAATGATAATTAAAGATGATTTAAATATTTTTTCAAAACATTAAATACAATCCCTTAATTCATTTGATACTTGATCAATTAATTGTTATTAATAGTCCTCATCTCTTTTCCAGTTAAATCAAAATCTTTCCAAAGTTTTAAATCAATTTTTAATTGAACATTACAACTCACTGTTGGCCAAACTCAAATCCAATATTTAGCATTAAGAACAAGAGATATAGGATTTAAGATTGAACTAGACTCAAGAACCATTTTCTCTTATTAAAAATTACAATTTGCTATGAATTAGAGAGTTATTTATTATTTGTTTTTATGTTGAACTCTAATTGTCAAGTAGATTGGTGTGGCTTCCTAATGATTACTTGTCTAATCATTAGTTTGTCAGTCAACTGTTTGAACTCTAATCCTCAACTCGCAGGAAATTAGTTTGTCAGTCAGCCTGTTTTGGTACGGGCGTACCATTGTTGGTACGACCGTACGCTTGCTCGCAGGAATTTTGCTTGTCAGTCAGCCTGCATCGGTACGGGCGTACCACTGAATGGTACGGCCGTACGCGACCTCGCAGGAAAATTGGTTTGTCAGTAAAACCTCTTTGGTACGGGCGTACCAAGTGATGGTACGACCGTACCACTTTTCCCTCACGTTTTCCAACGACTAGTTTTGAATTCGTATGGGCGTACAAGTGATGGTACGGCCATACGAGTAGTAAAAATTAGGTTTTTAAGTCTGCAAAACGGCTAGTTTTCATATAACAATTTTCATATACTTTGAGCTAACGAAAATTCATCTGCAGAGCATTGATTTCTGAGCTAGTATCTTCATCTACAAGTAAGATTTAAGCTTGTATTTATATTTGCTTCTTGTATTGTATTTGGGATTGGTGTGTGAATAATCCATTGGGGATTATCATTTGTTTGAGTGATTGTAAAGATTGATTGTTGTGAAGGTTTGAGTGTAACCCTTGAAAACACTAGGGATTGGATTCATTTGTGAATCCATTTGTTGTAATTGATTGAGATTATAATTGAACCCTAAGTACGAGACTTAGGAGAAAGTGGACGTAGGCAAAGAGTTAGCCGAACCACTATAATCGCACGTGTTGCCATCTTCCGCAGGATTTCATAATCAATATATTATTTTAAATTTTATAAAAATTAATTAAATTTTAATTTTTTTATTAAAATTTATTGTTGATGTTGAATCTTAGTTTTTTAATTTTTTGATTTTAATACTCAATTCATTGATTATTATATCGAAATCATTATCTCAAATCTTAATATTTTATTATTTATTTTATATTTATATGTTTAATTATGAATCTCATTATTCCATTAATATGATTTAATTTTAATGTTATATAATTTAATTTTTATAATTTTATTAATGATGAATTAATTATTTGTTAACAAAGTGAATTTAATGCAATTGTAATGAAAAATATAATAATGAATGAATAATACATTAATTTATATATATTTGATTATATAAATATTTATAAATATGTTACATCAAAAAATTTTAATTATTTAAACAATATAATAAAAAGATATAATATAATAATCATTACACTCCATCAAACATTACTTAAATATTGATTGTTTTACTAAATTTTAGTTATTCATTTTGAATGAAATGATTAAAATTAATGGAATACAAAATAATAAATATATTACTTTCTCTATTTCAAATTGATAAATATATTTTTATTTATTAAATTATAACTTATATTTTGTGTTAATATCATAATTAATATGTACTTAATTATACTAAAAATTGAAAAGATGAATAAAAGTAAAATGGAAAATTTTATTTTCTCGTAACTAATAATATAATAAGAATGATATATATATATATATAATCTAAAATATTAAAATAAAATAATTTAGAAGGAATAGAAGCTTAAATTTATTTATATGTATTTTTAATAGAGAGAATTTTAGAAGTATGTATTGATAATATTAAAAGAGGAAAAAATGATAATTGATGGAAAAGAGGGAAGGGGTTACGAGGGAGGAGGTGACAAAGAGAAGCACTAAATAAATAATAGAAGGCAATAATGTAATTACGATAAGAACAAAGAAAGAGGCATAGAAAATGATATGGAAATGTAATGTAAATGGAAATGAAAACGAAATTTAAAGGAAAGGAGGACGTCGGTTCCTTGCACCCAACGCATCTTTCTTTTTTATTTTTATTTTTTTGTGCAAATCATTCATTTATTTATATTCCGATTATTTATTTATTTATTTATTGCAGACTTTTTCTAAGATAAGAACGAACCCTCTCTCCCTCTCTCTCCTATTTTCTTCAATTTTTGTGTACTTAGCCGCCTCCTTCTTCTAACTTCTCTCGCTTTGACTCTCAACAAAACAGAGTGCTCTGTTTTTTCTTTCCCTTTATCTTACTTATGGCTATCGACAATCATGAAACCACTCTCAAGCCTAGAAACAGGAGAATCATGGTATGAAAATGCGATATTTTCGTTCTTTTTGTATCTCAGTTTTCATTCAATGCTCTGTTTCAAACATTTTCTCTTTCCTTTGCTTTTTCTCTAGCTCGGTTTTGTGTTTTATTCTTTCGATTGTGGATTTCGCTTTATGTAGTTGATGTAAAACAATGGTGATTTGGTGGTCTCTTGTTTCTCCTTCTTTTTTCCTTTTTGGTTTTGAGCTTTGAGTCGAACCAGCCTCTTCTGGTTAAGAAAAATTTCGTTGAATTTTTGTAGGGTGCTGGTGGACCTGCCGATGAAGACAATAGGTGGCCGCCATGGCTGAAACCTCTGCTTAAAGAGAGTTTTTTCGTTCAATGCAAATTGCATGCTGATTCCCATAAGAGTGAATGCAATATGTATTGCTTGGATTGCATGAATGGTGCTCTCTGTTCCCTTTGCCTTACCTATCACAAGGATCATCAAGCTATACAGGTATATTATTACTTAATCCCCAATTAATTCAACCATTTATTCAATTTTCAAATCTTTTTTTTGGCATTTCACTTTGAATTTGGTTTCTTCATCAAATGGCCCATGTACCCATTTGTGGGTACTTCGAATCCCCACTCATTTTCTTTTATTGACACACTTTTTTTGAAGTTTTTGAATTGAATGGAGAACAGCTCCATCTCAATATGAGTGGAGTTTTCACTTTTTACCAGGGAGTTTTCTTTCTCCTGATTTTTCTCATCTTCCAAACAGAGCATTTCAATTCATCATTAACTGGACATCGATTTCCAACAATGGCATGGGTTTTCTCAAATTGTCCATTACCTTTCTGGCTTTGCTTTAAATTTGCTTGCAATTGAAGCGAAAGTCGTGAAACTGGACTAACTCTTTGTTCTGTTTTTAATGTGAATGGCACAGATTAGGAGATCTTCATACCATGATGTGATAAGGGTATCTGAAATTCAGAAAGTGCTCGACATTTCTGGTGTCCAAACATATGTAATAAATAGCGCTAGAGTTGTTTTCCTGAATGAAAGGCCTCAGCCTAGGCCAGGAAAAGGTGTCACCAACACTTGCCAAGTCTGCCACCGCAGCCTTCTTGATTCCTTCCGGTTTTGCTCCCTTGGCTGCAAGGTAATAATAGTTTCTTCATTTTTCTTTATTTTCTTTCATTCTGCTCAGAAAATGTTGCTAAATTTGGACTGGATTCAATTTAGACCATATGTTTTCTCTATTTCTTGTTCTGCAACTGTGCAGACTATCATCCATCCATAATGTTTTGATCTACTATTTCAATTCTTCCATCTTGCATTTGTAACTTATTCGACTCCATCACTATATCAAGTTTCTTCCACTTGATCTTTATTTCATGGCCACATATCTTCGAAGCTAAGAATATGATATCTTTCTTCTAGGAGATGAATCTGATTTCCATTGCTTTCGAGAAAAGCCATAATTTCGACTTTTGGTGTTAGTAGTTGCAATACAATGAGTATTGAAAATTCCATCTATTTTGGCGTTATTCATTGAACTTGATATTGGGTTGAAGTTGTTGAATCAACCAAGTTTGGTTGGACTAGTAGCTCCTACTTTTCTTATTGGATTAAGCATTTATGGTGGTTAAGCTTCTTTCTTTTGACATGATTGCACATTGGAAAGAGTTTTTCTTAATGATTATTATTATTATGAATGGCAGATTGTTGGGACATCCAAGAACTTTGAGAGGAAGAAGAGGCAACAAACAGCAATGATGTCGGATTCGGAGGATTCGTACAGCAGCAATCGTCATGGTCGATACAAGATCCAGAATCACAACTATGACGATGACAACAACAAAATGCAAAACTTTTCTCCCTCTACACCTCCTCAACCGTCGCATAGCTACCGGACAACCAAGCGAAGAAAGGGGATCCCTCACCGTGCACCAATGGGAGGGCTAATTATAGAATATTACTAGATCACCAACAGTATACCCTTATACCATCCTCGGTTAGATGCTTGACTAACCCAATGCCGGAGAGTCCTTTGATCGGAGAAGGGCCGCATGGGAGGTTTAGTTTTCACTAGTAATGTGTACAGAGCAGCAGCAGCAGACTACTAGAAGCCGGAAAAGTTGGTGGCTTAGCAACAATAAGAAGCCTTCTGATGTAAAAGTCAAAATAGGGTGTTATATATATATATATATATTGGGGAGTAATTATACATTTTGGAGTTTTGTCATAGTTTGGGCCTTGAGAAAAGGAAAAGATAAAAGTGAAATGTAAATACTTATGATGTTGGTGGGGGGAATGGAATGGCAAAGAAAATGTCTTGTGATATAAGGGTCATGTTTATTAAGTGTGATGGAAATAATAACTAGTTTGCAAATTTTATCATTTTGTTTGCGTTAGAACATTGTAATACAATCAACGACATTGACCAGCTTCCAATTGTATCGGATATTACACGCGTCCCCTTATGATTGCCTGCCCATAATCCTCCAGTGTCCGCATTCTTGGAATCATAAAGTTGTCAAGCTGCCCCTTTTGGAATTTTTGGTCAATTGAAACCACCCCAAATGATTGATTGAACTCCCAACTTCTTCTCATTCTTTTTTTTTTTTTTTGAAATTATCTCAATTCAAACTTATTAACTATATAAAGTCAAGCTTTTTTAATTAATTATTTTAACCCTTAAAAATAGTTCTAGACTGTTTTATTTAATTTTAATTGTCAATAATTAGTTATTTATTTTAATGTTTGATTAAAATAATCATATAATGAGCTATTAAGAAAATATAAATATTTTTAAGAATAAATTATGCCTTATTTAAGTATATATTCTTGTCATAACACATGTATCTCTCTATCTATTAGATTTTTTAAAGTTATGTGAAAAATTATTCTTCATTTTAAATCAAATTTGAAGGTTGAATTACACCCATTCGTAACGTTTATTTACTAAAGAAATATGCTTTAATTCATCATTTATTAAATGTCTCTTTACATCAAAAATAAAATTATTTTTATAATTCAAAGTTAATTAATTTAATTAATATTAATTTATTATTAATTAATTAAGTAGGTTAGGTGATTATTAATATATTATTTAGTAATGAAAGTTTATAAGCAATAATAAAGAGCTATGTTAGTTGAAGAAAATAGTAAAACTGCTCTTTAGGAAAGTTTCTGAATGTATCAGTTGAGAAAATGATTATCAATTTGAAGAAAAAAGAATGATGATGGTATAAGTAACAAATGAAGATAATGAATAAGGGAACAAACAATCATTAGTCAAATCACTCATATCGAATTATTTCAAGCATTATTAGATTAAACAACTTTTATTTTAAATTTTTAATTCATATTATATGTCATATCTTGCATTACATGAACTTCTGTGCAATTATAAATTAATGTTATGATGACATTTTTATGTTAATAATGTGATTATGGTATGGAATAGTGAATATGATAAGTAGAAATGCGCTTTAAGCTTGAAAAAGGGGTATTTCATTTTTTTGACGCAAACCCCTAACTTGATGGAAAACGGCACTCAAACTTCATCTCAGAGTTATATACTTTGAATTTTAATAAACGGTTTTGACTTTTGTGCTCACGTTAACTTTTTCTAGATATATGTGAATTTTGAAAATTTTGGAATAAAAATTATTTTTGACGTTAAAATTAAATATTGACAATATAAGCGAGTAAAAATTTCTAAGTTTTCATAGAAATTAAGTGATAATGATTTAGTATGTTATGTTGTAAGAAAATTGGTATTGATTTTAATTAAGATTATTTATAGGATTATTATTATTTATGGACTTATTCTTTTTAAGCTAGAAGCATTTATATAAGTAATTTTTTTTAAATAAAATAGGTTTATAAGTAATAAAATATAGATCTACTTATATAGATTATTTATAGAATTAGGAAAATAGTTGAATAAGAAAATTATTAGATTAAGAAATTAGAAATGAAAAATAATTAGATTTTGTTTTTGGAGTTTCAAATATAGAATTATAAAAAAAATAAATAGAAATATATGAAGGATGATAGATTAATTATATAAGGAATATGGGATGCCATTTACATTAATTAAAAGAAGAAAAACTTGAAAAAATAGGGTATATACGTAAGGGCATACGTAGGAGGGGCTTAAGAGTCTTTTCCTTTGCTTTAATTGAAACATATTACCCTACTTCTTTCACTTCCAGCCGTCCTCTTCTTCCTCCTTTCTTTTTCCATCTGCTGTTCCTTATCCCAAGCTCCATCATCCATTCCTTATCTCATCTATCATCACTTCTTTTTTTTATTTCTTTAAAAACCAAGCCGATTGATGTGGTTCTTTTAAGGAGTTTCGTTCGGTTTTTCTGTGTAAGGGAGAAGCTTCACCGAAACATTGTTGGTTCAGGTTTCATTGTTGGTTGTTGTTTATTTTGAAAGGCCGAAACTCTTCTGTTGTTCTTCTTCCAGCTGAAGTTTTCATTCGTTCTTCTTTAAGGTAATGGCAAATCACGTTCTTTTTGTTTTGTTGCCTCCGAAAGCCATAGCCGAAACCTTCCTCCTCTAATCCTTGTTTTGGTTGTTGTTGTTTCAATTGATTTAGTTATTGCGAATTCATTTAAATGGCAGATAAATTTCGTGGGATAGAAGTGTTTTGGAGCTGAATTTCGATTGAATTAAGTTAAGAAGGCAGAATTGGTTTTGTTGTTTACTTTGGGATTCTCGGCAGGTGAGTAAAGATAGATGAAAATTGTTTTTGTTTTGTTGTTAAGGGTGCTGAATAGTCTGGCCGAATGGTGTTGGGCATGTTAGATGGGGATTGTAATGGTTATTGAATTGAATTGGTGAAGTACATTAGAGGCTCTTGGTTTGTTGAGTTTATATGTTATGTTTTTGCAGCTAGACATTTTGCTAAATTAAAGTGATAATGGATTTTGTTGAGGTTCAAAAAGAACACGTAATTGAGGATCAAATTCTTTGTGTAACCGAATGAATTTTGAGCCAAATTTCATATTTTGAAGTTCATTCCTTGCGCTAATAAGAAACGGGATGTTTGATGGAGTATATGGAGGTTATTTACTTAAATTAAATAGAGGTTTTAAGAAGTTGAAAATTAAAATAGAAGAAATAAAGTGTTCAATTGTGTTATTCTTGGTAGTTCACGCGAGGAATTGTTGGTAAATCAAGCTAAAACTAAAAGAGTTATGGAATTATGTTATATTTTAAAATCTTATATGGATTCCATGTTTTGGAAAATTTTAATTAATTCATAGGTAATCAAGATGTATTTATATTTCTATTTTTTTTAAAACTTAAAATATGTGTTAGAAAATAAAATGGTAAGTATTGGATTTATAAATTTTATTGAGAAATATATATTTTGGAAATTTAAAAAAAAACAAAAACATTTAAATAAAGGGATGATATCAAATGTATTAATTATTTAATGAAATTGTTTTTAAATGGATGATTTAAGTAAATTTGGTTAAATGATTTTCTACCAAATATAAATTAATGAGTTAATTTTAAAATTATAGAAGAGTTAAGATTTAAAACCTATACTTATGTATTTAATTGGTTTTAAAATGAAAAATATATGGTTGTTAATAAGTCCTAAATTATTTTTGTTTACATTTTAATAAAAAAAAAAAAAGAATTTGAGAAATTTATTTTAAGTTAAAAAAATTACATATAGCTAAATTTTAATAAATAAGCATATTGTATTTTCATGAATATAAAGTTATATTTTAAGTATATTGGCTACTAAGAAGGAAGATTAATTATTTTGAAAATATTGAGTTATAAGAAATTATGTAATTAATTTAGAAAAGAATATTTATGATTTGTCTTATAACCTGACTTTAATAAAAGACATGATGTTTATTAATATGATTATCAATTTAATTTTTGTTTAAGATAAAATCTATTTTTTATAAGTTTCAAAATATTAGAAGACGAAAATGTTGAAATAACATTTAAGAAAATTTATTTAGTTAAAGTTTGATTTTGATATTATTAAGTAACTATATATGTAATAGCTTTAGTTACTAAAATCAAATTTCATTTATGTATGGAAGTATAGACATATTTGATTATTAAATAAAGTTTTGTTCATATGATTTTGAAAATCAAATTGATTTTCAATTATATAAGAAATAGATTTATGAAAATGAATTTTCTTATATAGTCATAGTTTAGTGAGTTGATTATTTAAAGTTTAGTTATTTTAGAATTTTGATTTTAAGAAGTTATTGTGATTAATAGAATGTTAAAAAGGAGAAAGAGTGATATTATTATTTAAGCAATTGATTTTAATAACGTTATAAGGGACTTTTAATTAAGAAAAATATTTATACTTATTATAGATTGATTTTATGATATTGATTAATTATTAATTCAATTTATAAGATAAGATATATTTTATAAGTGTCTTATGATAAAATTTAGCTAGTTTACATAAAATGATTTATTAGATTATTCTAGTTTATTCTTTTAAATACGTGTTTTAATACACGTTAAAATTAACAAAGTATTGTTGATAAAAATAGTATGATTAAATTAAATTATATTAGAATGAGTAGTGATCGATTAAATTTCTAATAAACAAATTATTATTATGAATTTTAAATAGGTCAATCAGAGGAAATTATTCACGCGTCAATCAACGATATAAATTAGGGAAAAGACAAACCAGGTTTGTGCTAGTATGT
>CANYBF010877276.1:0-11535 GCA_948192965.1 Dalechampia spathulata
TTCACTTGTGAATCCATTTGTTGTAATTGATTGTGATTATAGTTGAACCCTAAGTAAGAGACTTAGGAGAAAGTGGACGTAGGCAAAGAGTTAGCCGAACCACTATAATCGCACGTGTTGCCATCTTCCGCGGGATTTCAAAGATAAATAAAAATATATAGTTATTAATTTAAGGTGTGTTCGGTTCTGCTATTTGAGCTTAAAATATTTTTTAATTATTTTAAAATAGCTATTTTTTGTACTTTTCACAAATGTTTTTTGAAAAAATATTAATTTATCTACTTTTAAAAATTATATTTCAAAATAATAATTTTAATTAAAAATTTTAAAAAAGGTTCTTTCACACCACAATTTCAAACAAAACTTTAGAAGATGAATGAATTTTGCTTTATGAATAAGAACATATTCTTAAAAGAAAAAATGTAGAATGAATTGTGATATAAAATAAATGTATTTCTTTTAAGAATATGTCTATTTCAAAAGGGTTAAAAAGTTAAGCACTATTTAAATATATTTTTATTGTTATTAAAATATTAGCAAATTTGATATATTAGAATACCATCTACTCTGATCAGGCGTGTGTGTGGTTGCATCATGCCGCCGTGCTTCCTTACGATCATGCTGAGTGAATTAAAATTTTAAATATTATATATTTTTTATTTTAATAAAATGAATGATAAATTAAATTATTATATTCGATTATTTATGTTGTTTATATTTTTTGTTTTTCTGTCTTTGTATTTGTTATAAGTTAAAAAATTGGGAGTAGAATAATTGAAATGGTGGCTGAAATTGAAGCTGTGATTTGGATGATAAAGACAATGTCATTCCATCAGCCTTTATTATTTAATATTATTATTAAGAGTTCTTCCTATTTGTCGCCACTACTAGAAAACTTCACAATCATTAAATAAATTAACCCCACAGCTCCACAATACTTGATTGCCAAAGCAAGCATTCCTTTTCAAGTGTATATATATATATATAATTAGATATAAATAAGGACAGGTAAATTATTAAATTTATAAATATTACAAATGAAATATTTCTTTTAAAATCATTCCAAATTTCATAAAAATAAAATATTCCTATCATATTATTTCATGAAATTTATACATCTTATACCAAAAATACATCAAATAATAAATTTTAGACATAGAGCTATCCATATTCATACTTATTAAATCATTCCTTAAACCTCATTAAGATCTCATAAATAAATATTAAGAATTAAAATTCATCAAATCCAATTTATTAATATGTTTATATATAATAATAGATATCATATCTAAATAAATTTTATACAATATTGAAAGGTCAAAAGGCAAAATAATGGCCCGAACATAAGACCAAAAGTTGTATCCACAGCAAAATTGCAAAACCAGTCTCAATTGTGAATTATTTGGAATTATGTCGTTCTTGTTAAAAAAATATTGCAATAATTTATTTTTCACAGTCAAAACAAATTTATTAAAAGTATATTTACAAACCCACTATGTATAAAAATAATTGATGTTTATCCTGGCCATGAAAACACCTTAAAATAAGATCCAACCGGTCTGATTGATTCATGTTAGATATCAGTTGTGTTAATATAAAAACTTATACAGAATTGAGGATTAATTTAAAAACTCATGTAAATGGAAGTTTGGCATAGGAAAAGGTCAACTCTTTTAATTAAAATTACATCTTCTTTCTTGTAAAGGTCCAAAAATGATGTCATTTTCTTTAAATAAAAAAACTACCACAAATTCAATCATAGATTAAACACACAACGTAACTCTACTTCTTCGTTCAATTACTACATTTAATGTTCCCCAAACTCAACATATTTCATTTGCATCATTTACAAAATTTGAAGTTTGTCATGCTGAAACTCAGCTACATGGTTCAAAGAAGGAGCCGATAACAGAACTAGGGATCATACCGAACCAGACCAGTTGCTGAGCCATGGTTACTCAACTACTAACAAGTTATTTTGCGTTAGCCCTTCACCAACCGTGGGATATTCTGGTGATAACTGCCAGTCTCCATCCACTAAGAATTTGATCTCATATCTTTGTATTGCATATAAAGGATGGGTCAGGAAAGAAGGAACAAGTGGATCAACCAACTACACAAGATGTTAATGCAAATAAAGTAAGAGGAGAAAATAAAGAAATTCAGGCAAATGGTACCTTCCAGGTCTAAGTGATAATGTTGTCGTGAACTTGGTGAAGGAACCATCATATTCTGGTGATAAATGCTCCCCTTGACTCCATCCATCAAAGGAGCCCATTACTTGTACTCTCTGTAATATGTAGTTTTGGGTTATGTATAACTGTAGATTCTGGGAATTTCTGTAGAAAAGTGCTACCAAGTGCATTAAGGGATGAGCATTGGAAGGAAACCATGAAAAGGTAATTTCTGCCTTCTGACATGATAAAGCAGAAGTTCATTCTTCATGGTTTCATTTCAGGGGACAACATGACTATCTAAACCATAAAACAGGCAACACCCTGCTTGTATGGTCAAATATATTGTTGTGCATATGATATCCAAATCTAGCTACTGCATAGAAGAATGTTGATCCAAGCATTCATGTATGGAGTTTCAAATGTTTAAAACAAATCCTGGCTTGTGAGCAGGCCAGACATAACTAGCAAATAGCACAAAAGACCCATTGACTGGATTTTGCAAGGATTTTTATCTTAAGGTTTTCACATAGATGACCTCTCAGACAATCAGAGTATATGCAATTCAAAAATTACAGTCAGGGTAGTGCCGGAATGGTTTGTTTGTCTGATCTGCTGATAAACATGAGAATGTTATCCAGATTTGATGTATAATGAAAAGAAATGAACTTCTAGGCTTCAAAACTAATCACTAATCGCCATATAAATGGCCAGCAAATGCTCTCTTTGTCAAGAATGTCAAAAGGGAGGGAAGATGATTCAAGCATGCCACTAATTGTTCAAATTGAAGAACAGAGACGCAAAGTTCATAGAAGTATTTTCACATTCAAAGTTAAAACCGGTCATGTCAGCTAAAAGCTCACTACTTTTCCTCATTGCAGTAAATTTAGAGAAGGGGTTGAGAAACCAGAATGATAATGCAGATCATATCATAAAAAAGGCACAAAGAATATTATTCAAGCCCATCCTTCCCGATATTTTTCTTTGGTGATAATTGATCATATTATTGGCAACTCGTGCTTACCTCGGCCATGCCATACCAGAACAAGAGAACCTCCTTCGATTGTGCAGCATCAACACCCTTTATTTGTTCCTTGATTTTTTCATGGACAGCTTCATAGTGTCAAGAAAAAGGGATAATTAGAACTATTCAGACAAGAAAGAGGAAATTTTCATTGAAATAATCTTTTTATACTTGCTCCACCATGTCAAAAAAAGCAGGATAAATGTAAACCCAAACCAATAAATCAACGAGAAAGGATCACAGGATCACAACACTAGTCCAAACCTCCATTTCTTCAATAGATCACCAGAAGCTATGGAGAGAACTCAAAGTAAAAAATAAATAAAAAAAAAAGGAAGGGAAATAAACAGCAGAGGAAAGAAAATTTTAACTTCCAAGAGTTTGCAATTTTGAATGACTCCTGTTTATGAATTAAAAGAAACCACCATCCAGCACCTTTCAATCATTACAAGGAAGAAATCCATCCACATGAAGTGCACTAGCAAAAATTATTTTACCTTGTAAGCGTGAAAGGAGGTGAGATTGAATGTACTTTCCATTTATCTTTCTTGAACCTTCTGGAACACCAGATTGAGCTATTTCTTCTGCCAGTGTAACTAGTGCCTGCACAAATAAAATAAGTAAAGATCCTAAAAATAGTACTTGGATTTTGTAACACAACAAATACATGACACCAGATACTTTACATATACATTATGTTGAGAAGGGAAAAAAAGTGAAGAAAACCAGTTTAGTACATTAAGAGAAAGAAAAATGATGAATTCAATGTTTTCGTGTGCAGAGAAAATGAGAGATAGAGGGTATGAGGTTGTGAGATTATCTCGTGCTCTGATTACTGTAATCATCCCATGACCCAATTGATGAAGGACAAATACTACCACGACACAGTTATCTAATATAAACATTTTGATACATCTAATTAAATGTTTAATATTTGAAGGGAAAAAATTATGGAGTGAACCTGAATTTCATGCTCCACTACAGCGAGTTCACTTTTGAAGTTAGTGAGTGCTTCTTCGTTCACATGGAGCTGTAGAGAAGAGCGAAACAAAAATAAGACATTCTTGAAGGCTTCACTCTGTATTTGAAGGTTTTCATCAGTTATTGCAGGATGGGAAAATGTGATATATTAGCATGCAGTCTTTCCTTTGCGTTATGCAAAAAGGCTACTTCCACACTCTAATTGACTTAGAGGTCATCAAAAGAAATAACTTTACTAGCCCTGAGGTCTCAACAGCTAACAGTAGTTATTAAAATATATTAGAAGCTAACAGCCCATATAATCCAAGGCACTGGAATAAACTTTAAGAGTACACAAAAGCAATTTACTCAAATATAAACTATAAGTGCATCCAAATTCTAGAATATGCAAACCTGACGTTTGAGGAATCGGTTATGTTGGTTGGCTTCACTTAGTTTTTTAACGAGCTTGTCTCTTTCTGAATCAGCTAGCAGTACTTTCAACTGTTGAAAATTTTAATAACAAATATCAGTATGAGAAAAATGCATATATGAGCTTGGCTACTAATTCAAACGTTTTTTGCAAATTTCAAAGTGCAAAGTTTATTACAGTTACCATTAAATGCTGGCATCTAACAGGTTTGGTACTTTTGTTTCCAATTTCAATTGCATTTATCCTTGAATAAAAAAGATTGTACAAATGCTGGCATCTAAACGAGTATTTGATATCTGTTATTGAATATAAAGATGGTACAAACATGAAACTCACTTCCTCGCTGGTTAATGGTTGAGCATCCTGTGGTGAATCATCAGATTCATTCTCTTCATCTTCAAATTCTGTTGATGAATATCCTTCAAAACTAACTGGCATAGTATATTTTCTCCAAATTTCCTGGCTCATCCACTGCTTTACTGCACATCCTATAGAAGGATGTGAAAATCTTGCGTAGCTCATTTTATAACTGCAAGGAAGTCGACAGGCACCTTTCCAATCTAATGTTCGTGAACTCCATGAGTACCATGGTACTTGTCTAGTGATACAGCACCTATAATGCATAAGAAAAGCAATCATGATAAGACAGGTAACATATCAAAGTTGCTTAAATAGGATGACAAGTTGAAAGAAGTAGGTTTAATCCAGTGAATGCTACCACTAACAATAAAATTGCACGAGCTTAAAATCTGCACAAATGTAATAGTTTTCTTGGACGGGTGATCATGAAAAAATACATAATGTCAGATCATCAAAAGCGTTTACATAATTACAAGATCAGGTTAGGCATATGAGATAGTTTTGCAGGAAAAATCAAATAAACAGAATAGAAAAAGAAAAAATTGTCAGGGATTCTTACCTTGTTGTACCCATCTCCATATTGATGGCTGCTTGAACTAAAGGAAAGAAAAGTACAGAATGTTAGTAATCTTGCACCCAAATCATATGCTAAATTTAGCACAAAGGAATGATTTCATTGAAAGATATAACCTTTAATTAAACAAAGTGCTATTTACTGACACAAGCACTGGATGCAAAAATAACCTTTAATTCAATTATGTACGTGACATATTTGATGAAATTCCTCAAAGAACAGCAAAACATCATTTTCTATATAATCTTGTTTATCCTTTTGCTTCTTCCCTCCTCCATTTCGTCTCATGATATGAACTGCTCCTCAGCAGCCAATTTACAACCAGAACTCACTTTATAATATCATCAATATAATTTCCAACAAAATGTATTAAAATGGTCCAAACACAGTAATATTATTCGAAAGAAAAGAAAATATCATGCATATAAAGTAAGCAACAAATTAAAGAAGGTGGGAACCGCATAAAAAGAAAATCTTTTTACCAATTAACAGTAAGCTGCGATTCTTTTACTGACACAAGCACTGGAAGCAAAAATGATCCTTTTAAAGAAAAACAATGTATGCGACACATTTGATGAAATTCCTCAAAGAACAGTCATACACCATTTCTTGATAATCTTGTTTATTCTTTTCTTCTCCCCACCTTCATTATGTCTCATAACATAAACTGCTCCTCAGCATCCAATTTACTACTGGAACTCACTTTGTAATATCATCAATGTAATTCCCAATAAAATGTATTCAAATGGTCCAAACCCATCAATATTATTCAAAAGAAAGAAAAGATCATGCATATAAAGTAATGCAAACTAAAGAAAGTGGGAACCGCATAAAAAGAAAATCATTTTACCAATTAATGGTAACTGCCATTCTTTTACTAACACAGGCACTGGAAGCAAAAATAATCTTTTTTTTTTTATAATGTATGTGACATTTGATGAAATTCCTCAAAGAACAGTCATGTACCATTTTCTTGATAATCTTGTTTATCATTTTCTCTCCCAACCTCCATTATGTCTCACAATATAAACTGCTCCTAAACATCCAATTTTCTACCAGAACTCACTTTATAATATCATCAATATAATTCCAACAAAATGCATTCAAATGGTCCAAACTCATTAGCATTATTCGAAGAAAAGAAAAGATGATGCATGCAAAGCAAGCAACAGATTAAAGAAAGTGGCATCCGCATAAAAGGAAAATCCTTTTACCAATTGATAGTAAGCCTGCGGTTCTGCTAGGAAGATGAGCAGTTAATAAGGCTACAGCTTTTTGGGATATGCTGAAAGGCCAGGATTTAGTGGTACGAATGGTGCGCAATTAACGTGGCGAGTTCTGAGAGACTTCTTTTTTGGTTCACTAATTATTCTTCATGACTTTGACGTTCTGTGCCCTCCGTGTATATATGGATACTAATAAGTTACAATGATTTTTTTATTCATTATTTTTTAATATTTTTATTTTTTATTTTTTTAAAATTTTTTATCATAATAATATTTTTTATAATTTTAAATTAATATTTGATATTTAAATATTATATATTTATTCAAAATATTATTTATATAATATTTTCATCCATTCATTTAAAAAAATGAGAACAAATATTTATTTATCTATTTGATAATAAGACTTTTTTATAGATTATATTTTTTATGTATATTAATTCTTTCTTTTTTAAATTATACTTTTTGACTAATATCTTTATTATTGAGTTTAAAATCCCTTTTAATAATACAACATATAGTTGTCCATGAAAAAACATTTTCTGACAAATATATTCCTACATTTGGTATTGTTTGTCCTTATGTCTTGTTTATAATCATTGCAAAACATAATCGCACTAGAAATTGCTTCCTTTTGAATTGGAACGGATATCATTAACTTTTTGATGAATTCAGTAGTATTATTGGTAGTGACACTTGTCGATTAGCATGTTGCCTAACTGTTATTTTAACATGTATAATATTTTTTTTAAAAACTTTTGCATACTATTCAAGTTTCATTGCATAATTCATTCGATGCATCCAAATTCCTTAAAAGTATTATTGGGTAATTAACTTTCAACTGTAATCTATGCGGTAGGATTTCATTTGGTTGCAATCTATTTATAAATTTTTCTTGATAACTAGTGTTGACATCATCAACTACATAATCATAGCAAAGGTACACTTGAGTCTCTCACGAGAATATATCTATCATCATTCGATTCAATTTATCCATATATTCATTATTCGTTATCAATATTGCATGGTTTGTCATGTATTATGATGATATCAATTTCTCAATAAAATCAAGAAACACATTTTATATCAATGTCTTCTTGCATGAATCTTTTTCATCATCTTGTACCTTTATTTCATTTAGTATGATTATGTTTCCATTATGAGTTGTAAGCTCTTCTCCATCCCCCACTTTTTGTAAGGAATCACTATAGGTTACTTCTGATTTAACTCGCATGTGATTTGTCAATTTAAGCACTTTCATTTTATTCCAAATATATGATGTTACTAGACTTACATTAACTATTTCTTACATTGTTCCTTTAGGGACCACTAGTAATGCATGTCTAAAGTCACCTCTAAATACAATCACTTTTCCATCAAATAAATCATTGTTGTTCATTATATCTTTGAGTGTTCTATCAACTGTCTCCACCACATATTTCTTAGTCATTGGTGCTTCATCCCATATGATCATACTAGCTTTGCGTAACAACATTGCTAAGCCACTCTGCTTTGATATATCATATAATATTATTGCTGTTGGATTGAGTGGATTGTTGAATTTAGAGTGTATTGTCCTTCCTCTTGGCATTATTGATGCTGCTACATGTGAAGTTATTGTTGCTAGAGCTATATTTCCTTTTGATCTTAAATTAGTCAATAATGTTCGATATAAGAAAGTCTTCATTGTACCTCCTGGTCCATCCATAAAAAATATCTAGTACATCTTAAGTTTAGTTTATTCATTATTATCGTATATGCATATTTTTATTCCAAATTAAGCTTTAACACTGTATTAATGTCTTCTTATGGAGTTTGAACTACTATCTCCTCCACAATCTCTCTATTATTGATCTCTATTTGGCTAAATTGGTGACTTTTTTTTGTAAGCAAATCATAACTTTTCATATCCTTACCCATGTTTATCAAGTGTTTTTGGATATCACTTAATGTGTAAACTATTTTTGTTTCTGTTGAGTTCTTGTACATTTTAACATAATCTTCAGCCATCGATTAAAAAATATTTTCTTATAGTTTTTTGACATTTGTGGGCTTATAATACACCAATAATGTTGCAAACATCTTCTTCACTCTGATGACATCTTGAATATTACTGCCTTACTCATGATTCTTCTGTGCTCTTTTTTGATTCAAGCAACCCCCTCATTATAGTAACTTCCTTAAATGTCGAACATTGGATACCATATACTATAAGCAAGTCATCAAATGACTTTGAACCCTTGATATTATTTAAAAGTATCCTTAAATAATACCTTTCTTCTTCCATCGGGTTGGCTGCATTTACACATCCAATGACATTTCTAGTTTTTCTTTTTGTCTACTCTCAATTTTTTGTATTCCAAATATAAGACTCTAAAAATTCCCAAATACAAGTGTTAGACCCTAGGTTTTGACTATTGAGACTCGTGTCAGTCAATTTAAGTTATTTACAATTTTTCTAAGCTTTTCTTGGTTGGTACGGGCATACCAATTTTGGTACGGGCATACCAAATAGTTCTGTTGTGTTGTACGGCCATACGGCTGGCCGTACTAAGTGTGTATTGTTCCATTGAGTTTGGTACGAGCTTACCATTGGTTAGTACGGCCGTACGCGAACTCGCAGGAAAATTATTTGTCAGGAAAACTTGGTCGGTACAAGCGTACCAATTGGTGGTACGGTTGTACCACAGTTCCCTCTCTTTTTCTAACGGATAGTTTTGAATCCGTACAGGCATACATGTCTGGTACGACCGTACGCGACTTATAAATTAGGTCTTTAAGTCTGGGAAACGACTAATTTTTCAATAACAACTTTCATACTTTGATTCCTAATGAAAATACACTTACAGAGCATTCTCATTTGAGCTATATTCATCTGTCACAAGTAAGTTTGAGCTTGTTTCTTCAAATTGCTTTATTATTTTTAATCCTACAACCTAAAGATTAGGTTTTATCTTTGTGGGATTAGTGTGTGCTTAATCCATTAGAGATTAACTTGTATTTTGAGTTGATTGTGAGATTGAGATTGTAAAGGTTAGAGTGTAAGCCTTGAAAACACTGGGGTATTGGATTCAGTTGAGAATCCTTATTGTAATCGATTGATTTTAGTGGAATCCTAAGTCGAAACTTAGGAGAAAGTGGACGTAGGTAAGAGTTTGGCCGAACCACTCTAAAATCGCACATGTTGCCAACAGCAGGAGGAATTTCATTTGGTATCAGAGCATTTGGTGCTCACTTTACAGAAGAAGTAACATTCTTGAGTAAAAGATCTTATGGCAACCAAGAGTCAATCATTTACAAAGCCTCCATTCTTCGATGGAACCGATTATCCATATTGGAAGCATCAAATGGAAGTGTTCTTGGATAGCAAGGGAATTGAATTATATGATTCAATGAGAAAGGAGTACTCACCCCCCACTATCACAATTGATGGAATTATCTCACTCAAAGATAGAGATGATTGGACGACGGAAGAAATGAATGTGAATTGCCAAAATAAAAAGGCAATGAACATTCTTTATTATGCCATAAGTCGAGAAGAATATGGTAGAGTATTTCAATGTGCTACGGCAAGACAAGTATGGATTGCTTTGGAGACTCACCACAAAGGAACCAACCAAGTTCGCACCAAAAAGATTCAATTGCTGACACATGAATATGAAATTTTCAAGATGAAGGCAAATGAGTCAATTTTAGAGATGTATAATTGACTCATGGCAATCACCAATGGATTGATGAAGTTAGGCAAGATGTATCAAAAGGAGGACATCAACAATAAAATCTTACGGGTGCTGCCAAAGAAAGATTGGGAGGCTCGGGTAACGTCAATAGAAGAAGCAAATGACTTGGCTATTTTGTCTACGGATGTGCTTCTAGGAAAACTCCTAACACATGAGATAACTCTTAAGCAAGGAGTTGAGGAAGACAAGAGACGAGGGATTGCACTCAAAGCTACTAAAGAGGAAGATTCCTCTTCAACTAGCAAAGGAGACCTTGAAGATGAAGTGGCTCTCCTATCCAAACGTGTAAAGAACTTCATTAAAAAGAAAAAGAATGAAAGGGATGGCAAGAAGCCATTTAAGCCAAGAAGAGATTTCAATCGAAGGGACTCCAATCGTAGAGACAACCCAAGGAGAAATCAAATCATGTGCTTTGAATGCAATAAACCCAGACACATGAGGAATGAGTGTCCTCTCCTCAACAAACCATCCAGGCCTTTCAAGAAGAAGACACCGAGTCAAGTGAGCCACTCAATGATGAGGTAACTACATCATCTCAATCTTACCATAGTAATGATGAGCTAAATGATGATGATGATTGTAGTGCTTTAGAAGCATTGGTAGAAAAGAATAATCTTTTACTTAAAAAGTATAAATCTCTTAAGAATAAGCATGCATGCATTATTGATGATAAAAATGCTTTGCAAAATGAAATTGAGTCTTATAAAACTAGGCTTGATAGTCTTAAAAAAGAAAATAAAGTTTTGAAAGATGAAAATGACAAGCTTTCAAAAGAAAAGGATTTGTTGAAAGATAACTTATCTCGATTTGAACAAGGTGAGGTTAAGATAGACATAATTTAAAACACCAAAAGCTTAGTGGTAACAAGGAGGGTCTTGGATTCAATCAAAACTCCTCCTATACTTCTAAGGAAACAGTTTTTGTTAAAGCCTCTACCTCAAAACAGCCTTCAAATGATTTAAAACAGAAAAATGTTCATCATAAGACTCGTAAGACACATAAACATGCTAGTAAGATGCATCATTGTTCATACTCATGTTCACA
>CANYBF010877300.1:0-26777 GCA_948192965.1 Dalechampia spathulata
TACCATTATAAATATCATTAGATATTCTGTTTCTAATATATTTGTTTTATCAAACCAATATCCTTATAATATAAAAATAATAACTCAATAAATATTATTTCTTATAACACATCATACTAAATTATTCATATCACTTATTTCTAAGAAATCTAAATTTTTACTCGCTTACATCATAAATATGCAATTATGACGTCATAAGTAATTTTTATTCCAAAAATTTCAAAATTCACATATGTCTAGATAAAGTTAACGTGAGCATAAAAGTCAAAACCATTTATTAAAATTCAATGTATATAACTCAGAAACAAAGTTTGAGTACCGTTTTCCATCAAGTTTAGGGGTTTGCCACGGAATATGAAATGTCCCTTGTTCAAGCTTGAAATGCATTTCTAATTATCATACTCACTATTCTATACCATTTTCACATCATTATCATAGAAATTTCATTATAACATTAATTTATAAATGCACAACAAGTCATGTAATGCAGGATGTGACATGGTAGCTGTGAGTACCACTTATAGACTCCCTAAATGCTAACAGCTCTAACAATGGTCCTCTCTCTCTAGAAGTTTCAAATTTTAGGTCAGCTTTTAGACTAAATTTTTAAAATATAGGCTATGATTATAAGGTTTAAAGCTCCTTCCTTAGCCCAAAATTCATAAATTCATGCCTATGAATGTCAAACCTTTGATTCCTTAATCAAGTCACCAAGAAAAACTAAGTTTCTCCCTACCTTTTGCATGCTATATACGCTGCATATAGCTCTATGTATTACATACGTAGTGTTATATGCATAGCATATATGTTAAATCTATTTGAATTTTTGCAAATTTTCAAAAACTTTCATGATAAACACATGCACCAAACCTAGCCTAATATTATTTTCAAGCTAAAAACAAACCTAAACAAACCTAAACAAACCAAAATGCACCAAATCCAACCTTGGGAAAACTTAAAAAAAAAAACAAAATAAAACATAAGAAACCCACCTTCTTGGGGGGAGCTTGGGACCTATGTGAGCCTATGGTAAATGTTTCAGTAATTGGTTCACTATAGGAAGCTATGTAATAGGCATCACAATTCGTATACTCAGTTAGAGTGTAGCTAAGGATAGATTCCAAGTCTTGGGGTGTCAGTTGCATCCTAATTCCTGTTATTTTTAAAGAAATGAAGGATTTTATGTTTAAGTTGAGAGCAAATTGATTTTAGTTGAAGATGCAAAGTGATTTTTAGTTAGGAAGCTTTTAGGTATATGGTTTCCAAGTTATATGCATAGCATGTAGCAGGAAGTGTTTCACACATCACAGAAAATGCTTATGTGTGATAACCACAAGGAGGTTCTACTAATATATGCCATACTCCCATAAAGATGTATTCATTGAATTAGGCTTCTCGTTAAAATTTTAGAATTTTTAGAGTACCTTTTCCCTAATGAGTCAAATTTTCATAACCCACAACATCTGAAAAATCTAGAAAAATAGTCAAAATTTAGCAAACTGATATTCCAAAATTCAAGTATTTTCTCTAGACCATTTCAATTCCAATTTCACTGATACATTGTTTTTCTATGTCTAGTATAGATAAAAAAATTAATCATATAAATGATCAACTTTAGTCAAATCTTTAACTATTGGTCAAGTCATTGACGAGAACATGTCACATTCCAACAACGAATCCCAAATACTATCTTTAAAGATATATGACACATATATGATAGCACGAGCATAGATCCAATAATTGATTATTCTAGAATCGATAGTTGTTCACTCTTGATCTGACAGTTGATCACCTATGTTCTTTAGTTGACTATTTGATCCAACAACGATCATGGAATCAAGCATTTGATTCTTAAACCTTAGTAGTATGCATCTGAACTCAAACATCAGGTGATTTTTTAGCCTCATAATAAAGCCATCAGTCTAGCAGTTTACCATGATCAACTTTGATTATCTCAACCAAGCACCAGTCTCCTAATGAAAGAATTGGGTGGACAGGCCTCAGTAGGAGCATCTCACAATCAATTTTGATCACCTCACCTAAGCATCGGGCTCCCAATGATAGAATTGGGTAGACAAACCTTAGTAGAAGCATCTCATGATCAACTTTAATCATCTTGCCCATGCATTAGGCTCTTAATAATAGAATTGGGTGGCAAGCCTCAGCATGAGCACCGTATAGGATAAACGTTGATCTCCTTACCTAAGCATCGAGCTTTTAATAGTAGTATTGGGTTATAAGTCTCGTTATCCCCAAGGAGTTAGCTTTGATATTTTACAGACTTGTAAGCATAGCATGAGCTTTATTTATTCAATCAACTTTGATTACACACTTAAGTATTGCGTTCCCAATTATAGAACTAGATCACAAGCCTTGACACAAGCATCTTCTAATCCCTAATGGATCATACTTCATTCCCTAATAGAGTTGTAAGCCTTAGCATGAGCATTCTTTAATCCTTAGGGGATTATACTTCCCCAAGGGAGTTATGAGCCTTAGCATAAGCATCTTGCAAGCCTTAGAACTAGCATTATGCCTTGATATGCGCATCGATCAGGTACCTTTATTTATCTTTTGCTAAAAATTCATATTGTGCTTAGGTCTTATTTTAATGACTTTTGCTTATGTCACTTTAAAATGATCCTAATTAAGGGGTAAACTGTAGACCCTGACTTTTCACTCACACATTACAAACTCAAGTTTTCTTTGATTTGACTTAGTACAAGTCCTCGATATTGATCTTGGTTTAAACATAAGCACTTTAACCTCTTGTCATGCTTATGCCATGTTATTTTCCACTATGATTATCATATCATATTTGCCATGCTTCATCTACTATAATTGATGCTATGCTACATTATATGTGTGCTTTATTTTATGCGTATGAATACTCACTTTCCTAGAATAATTAGTCAAATTAAAATTGTAACATTGAACTTCAAACTCTGAGAAAATAGATCTTCATCATCTGAACCTATCTCTAAAGGGTTTGACTTAACACTTATGCTATGAGTTGGTTGAACCAAATCTGAAACCATTCAATGACGACTTTATCTTATGACTTGTGTTACGTCCATTTTATTCCTTAAGGTAGCCCCTCAAGAAGGCTACACTTTTATTCCAAATAGGCCCTAGTGTTATCTATTATAAGCCTCACTTTAAGTCACAACGAAAGACTCGTCCACACCACCATACCATGTTATGGTTGGTTGCCCATTTAAGCTTGCATATGATCATTAGTTTTTTTGTAATCTCTTCAATGAGTTTGTAATAGATTAAATTGCATTAAATGCAAGAGTAATAAAAACTTAAGCATGAATAACGTTATTTGCTATTAAAGTTTGACTTTAAAAAGTATGTCATTACTTCTCTTTCTTAATTAATTATTTCTCTCATTTCTTCAACTATTCAAGCTCTCTATTACATTCTTGATTTCTAATTTTGTTGGATATTTGGTGAGAGTTTATATTTTAGAAAATTAATTGTAGTCTTGAGATAAACAAATGAGATTAATTCTTCTTATAAAGGTTGGAGTTTAATCCTGAAAAATATTAGGCTTGAACCTAGATTTATGAATCTAGAATTATATTCTTTGAGAAAGAATAATGAAAAACTAAGTGGTTGCTTAAGTAAGTGGACATAGGCAAAAAAGATTGCCAAACCACTTTAATTTTTAATTGTCTTTGAGATTTCAATTAGTGTTAGAGCTTATGCTTTAATTTTTATAAGAATTCACATTCTTTAAGCTAAAGATCATAACAATATAAACTCTAGAGAGTTAATCATATACTAGACCTTCATTCTTTAACAGAACATATTATCCCTATTGGTAGTATAAAATGGATGTGTTCTTGAAAGTGGTGGAATCAACTTATGGAATATTGTAAAAGTAGACTATATTCCCCTAATAATCATAATTGAGGGAATCATCACTTTGAAGGTAAGAACATTTGGCCAAAAAGAAGAATAAAAAGCAAATTCTAGAAATAAGAAGATATTAAATACACTCTATTATGCTATAAGTAGAGAAGAATATGGTAAAGTATCTCATTGCACGATGATTAAACAAATATAGGATGCACTTAGAACTCATCATGAAGGCAAAAATCAAGTAAAGATCAAGAAGGTCCAATTGTTGACTCATCAATATAAGTTATTCATTATGAAGCCTAATGAAAGCATCTTATAGGTGTAGAACAAAATTATAATGATGACAATGATCTTATGAAGCTTGGTAAAGTCTATGCAAGAGAGAACATAAATAATAAGATTTTGAGAGTGCTGCCTAAGAATGATGGGGAAGTAAGAGTGATATCAATTGAAAAGGCTAATGACTTATCCATTCTATCTACCAATATGCTCTTAAGGAAGCTTCTTACGCATGAAATTACTTTGAAGCAAGGAGTGGCAGAAGATAAAAGAAAGGAGATAGCTCTCAAGGCTATTAAGGAAAACAAAAATCAAGATTCTTTAAGTGAAGAAGATATTGATGATGAAATAGTAATGCTCATAAATAAAGATTTTAAGTTCAATTTTTTCTCCTCACTCAAACCAATTCACTCACTTGACTTCTTGTATTTAAAGTGATTGGTATATCTACTATAATGATGTTATTGTTCTGTACATTAAGGATGAATATTTGAGTAAAATATACAATATGAATGAAAAAAGAGTGATCTAACTCTATTTGGTATTTTGGATTAAATTCTAGGACTCCCAAAAACTTGATCGTGAAGAAGAAAAGATTTAAAAGAGACTTTGTGAAGCCACTTGAAAGAAGAAAGGATTAAATCAAGAGAGACAACGTTAAGAAAAATGAAATCACTTACTTTGAGCGAATTAAATTGGGATACATAAAGAGTGATTGCCTAAGATTAAAGTAACCTTCAAGGCCCTTTAAGAATGATGCATTTAAGGCAACATGAGATGATGATAGTGATTCCTATGATCATTTACAAAAAGGTCAAGTTCTATTAGAATTTATTAATAAAACAAATTATATTAGAATTTATTGATATAACAAACTAACTTATAGACAACTTCATAAAACCCTTATATAAAGAGCATCAAAATTTAATTCAGCATAAACTTAGCATGATTGATAGCACTTCTTTATCTTAGTTTTTATCTATTTTCCTCAAAATTTAAGTTTTCTTCTATTGATAACTCACACACTTTCAAAAATCCTTTAAATCCATCTTTTAATAGCCTTAGTAGGCTCTTTTTAGCTTTAAAATTCCTTGTATGTAAGTGTTTGCCCATACATAGCCTTAGTTTGCCCATACATAACTCTTTCATAGCTTTTCAAAATTTTCCAATGAGCAAGGCTACAGTCATACATCAATTTGGTATGCATGTATGAGTATCCATTCTATCATAGATAATTTTTCCAAGATATGCATGTACAATTGTATGAAACCATTGTACACTCATATTCATTAAACCAGTCTATTTTCCAATATATGAATGTACACTCGTGCAAATATCATGTACACTCATACCAATATTTGGTTTTAACTTGCAAAGTTCCATATTATTATCCAATCATAAGCACCTATTTGTATGCCCATACATGTAATGATGTTTCTTTTAAATCCCTAATTAACCCCATTTTCTCTCTTAATCTCTCTTAATCATTGGTATCTCTTTAACTTTTTCTTATTTCCTCTACAAGTTTCTCCTACTTTCCTTCATTTTACATCAAACTCTTTCAAGTTTATCTTCATTTTCTCAAGCAATCTCTCATTTTTCAAGAAATTTACCATTTTCTCTTACTATCATTTAAGATTTACTTTTATTTTATCTAAGGGCACTACTTTTAAAGGCAAAGGCCAAGGGAAAGCCACTCAACCTAACAACTATATTAAGATTAGTCCTCCATACATTCCTCATGGTCATACAATTACTAATCATCATAATAAGTTTTCTTATAACAAAATTCTTCCTTGTCGTGACATTTTCCATAATACTATTAAGCAAATATGTTATATGAAGTTCTTGGTTATATGAAGAATTTTGGTTGGAAAACCTTGGTCTTTGTAAATAATAAGTTTATTGAGACTATGACTATTAAGCTTTTATCATCCTTTAAATTAAAAACCATTGGTTCTAATTTATATTCATGCTCTTTTAAGCTATTTAAAAAGGAATTCTCTCTCACTAGAGTTTAATGCAATGAAATTTTTGAGTTTTATCTAGATGGTTTGGATTAACCCAAAACTAATTTATTTGATAAAGATTCTTTTTAGAAAAACATCATTTTGAACATTCCTTTTAAAGCCTCTAAACTTAAATCTTTATGTTTAAAATCTCCAACCTTATTCTATTCTCATCATGTCATTAGAACTTAGATTAATGATGTCATCATCAATCCTGATATGTTATATTTGTATTCTATAATCATTAGTTCTAGAATCTAAATCGATTCTTGGCTGTAAGAGCAATTTATTAAAATTAGAGATATTGCTTCCTTAAGTTGGTGTGTGCTCTATAGACCCCATGTTCTTCATATCATTTAGGCTCTTAATGCTTAGCCTTCCAAGTCACCTTCTCCAGGTCCTTTAGATATTAATCTTGACCTTTCATTCATTAATCATGCTCTTATTCTGGAGTGTGATGTTATTGGAGAGTATTATCTTCATCTTGAGTATATTAGGCATTATCTTGAGTATATCCTCACTCATGGTCTTCCTAATGATACCATTGCTCTTTACGAGGTATAAGTAGTGGTTATTTTTGAGTCCATGCACATCCCTATTTCATAAATGCAAAATGTTTTGAAAATGGGCTTATTAGTTTGCATTATCCTATTGATTCCTCTAGGGATGTTGCTTATTATAAGGTAACTCTTTGTTATAAACAATAACATGCTGCTCATGTTGGTAGTTCCTAACCTACCCATCTTGAGTATACTTTTATTGATCTTATAGATTTCTTATCTTAATAATTTGCTACTTTGAACACTCATCTCAATGAATTTGATAAGCATTTCACTACCATTGATGTTCAACTTGATGGCATTGATTAAGGACTCCTTCAACATTCTTAAGGATCTCATGACTTTTATGATACTTCCTCAACCTCTATCAAATAACTTCAAGATCACTTTGATCACCATTTTCCTCCCTCATCTGACTTATAGTTTGGCCATATGCTTTATTCATCTCTTCTATTATGTTTTATATGCTTTCATTGCTTTTGACATTGTCAAAGGGGAGGTTTAGTGGTTTTAAACATAAGTTATCATTTTGATTTTATTTAATGATTAAGGATAAATGATGCTAGTATGCATATGTGTGATCTTAGTGGTAATTATGAAATCTATGGAATATTATTGATTATTATGATTGTGATGAATGATTAAGATGTAAAAAATTGGTTGATTGATGATATGTGTTGTTTATATGCATGTATTGTGGGGGAGATGGTTTGTTAACATAAAAAAGGGGGAGATTATTAGATTAGATGTTTTTCCCAATTTATATTTTGGTGTTAACTATATTCCATGATAAAATAATGTATTTATACATTTTTTGGGTTATTCTTGCATCTTTTGATTAATAGCAAGTAGTGGTATGACCATACCATTCTTTGTATTATCATACCATATATTTTTGAAATGTGAGTTGGAATACAAAATGGTTATGTTACACCCGCATTTGAGACCCTAGGAGTTAGGCATATCTACGCATGTATGCATAGATGAATGGTAGGATTGAATGAGTATATGTTATGTGTACGAATGATGATGAATGTATATTGATGGTTTTGTGTTTGTGACTATATGTGTTGACATGACTTAGAATACGTGTTTTAGTTGCCTTGTTGTGTGTCTTCACCTTATTGAGAAGCGTGCCTTCTCGGTTGGATGAGGGACGGCAAGTATATGAGGTTTAGGTATGTGTTTGAAGTGTTGTTAGGACTAGAATGGATGATTGTAACAGGTATCAGGGAGAGTAGGAGTGCAAATAGGCATAGTATGGGAGTCTAGGGAGTGGTACGGGTGTACGGCATAACTGTATGGTCATACGAGACAGGGAACTACAGGGATTTTAGGTCCTGGAGGGCGTACAGGCGTACCAAAGGGTGGTACGGCTGGATACGAACTCACAGGAATTTGGGTTTGTCAGGAAAATTGAGGACATACGGGCGTACCAAATGGGGTACGGGCGTACCGTTGCTTGCAGGATATTGTGTACATCAAAAGTTTAGTTTGGTACAGGCGTACCAAGTTTCGTACGATCGTACGCGACTTAAGTTTGACTTTTAAGGGTTATGACTGACCATTTTTCCTTAGTTTCTTCCCTCTTTCTTTAGCTAAAACCCTTCCTAAACCCTGCTAAATATTCCACCTAGCGTACCTAAGTCTTCTGAACGTACGAGAACGAGGAATAAAAGCTAGAAACTAGTAGAGACCAGATTACAGGCTTACACTAGAAGTACCTTGATTTTTAGGTTTGTGCTAGATGTGTCCTGTTTGTACTAGCTTTGTGTCTTTTGCCATCTTTGGCTTATTTCTGTTGCCTTAAGACTTGAACCAAGTCTAGGCTTATATGTCTGCTTCGTATTCTATGCTTTGATGTGTGCTATGTGGATGCTTATTGTTCTGATGCTTGGATTGATGTTTCCTTTGCTTGATTATATGATAAATGGTCCAAGCTTTCGTATATTAGATGAATTATTTGTAATGACATGCTGACATGCATAGAGATGAACGAGGAAAGGAAAAAGAGAGAAAAGGAAGTGAGTAATGAGGGCAGAGCTCAGCTCTGGGCATACTGGGTTAATATATGATGATGGAATCCCTTCGGGAATCATTAGATAAGTAACCTCCCGAGAAGGGAGATGAGTCTCGAGACCTACAGTAGGATTGAGTGCAGAGCACTCCATAGAATATGGCCTCCTACGGGAGATGAGTACCGGTACCTATCGGGATCCAGTATATGCGAAAGGAATGTGCATAATTACAGGAAAACAAGAGTGAATGAGGAAAAGAAGGATGAGGGAGATTGCTAAGAGCAATTGCATTTGCATTGCATAAAATGCTAGGTCGCCATGTTCTGATATGATATTTATGATGGATTGCTATATGATGCATGATTGTTTATATGTGTTCTAGCACCACTGAGTTTATCTCAGCGTTTGTCATTTGATGAACGTAGGTTCAGAGCCCTTGGGTGAGCGTGCAGAGAAAGATTAGAAGTCGTCAGCTGAGACGGACGGATCTCGACTTGGTACGGGACTTCTGAGGCATACTCTGACTCCTCTTTGGTTGTGTAGCTAGTGTGGCAGTAGTTATGTAATTATTGTATAGCTTTTGGTGGTATTATGTACGTACTCACTTATTTGTAAGAATTACATCAGGTTTTTTATAGATGTATCAGGCACGACATTACCTATTGTTGATTGTGGTTTGAGTGCATGTTGAATCTATCCAGGGTTATTTGCACATCGCGATGCTCCGTTGCACTACCACCATTCAGCTTAGAGACGTGTCCCCATACGACGTCTTCATGATGCATCCTTTGTGGGACAGGTATCGGTCTTCTTCTGGGGGCCGCTGTCTGTGCTACGGGAGCATGTCCTCCTGGGTATGGGCTGGGTGTGACATGATAGTTGTAACACCATCCGTTGTAGTTGTTGGAGGAGAAAAACCATTCTTAATTAGATCAAACAAGTTAACACCATCACTTTCCAAAAACACTTACATTCGATGCTTCCAATAAGGATAGTTCATCTCATCAAAGAAAGGGGGTCATATGTATGATTGGCTTTCGATGCTTTGAGTTGCCATGAGATCTTTTACTCTAGAATTTTACTTTTAATCACAATTGAGTACCATGCTCTGATACCAATTGAAATCCCAGCGGAAGTTTAGCAACACACACTTAAAGTGGTTCGACATAACTCTTTGCCTACGTCCACTTCTCTTAAGTTCTCAACTTAGGGTTCAACTAATCACAATAATAATCAATACAATAAGGATTCCTCAATTAAATCCTAAACCCCAGTGTTTTCAAGCTCACACTCAAACCTTTACAACAATTGCAATCTCACAGCAATTAAACTCTCAATTACAAGTTAATGCCCCAAGCATTAATCTCACTCCAATCCACAATTACAAAAGCTAACGCTAGGTTATGAGAATACAATACAAAAAGAGTTTACAATGCTAAAAATACAATACAACAAGTAAACTTACTTGTAAACAAAGGAGAATGCTCAAAGGAAGCTTGCAAAGATGAAAACTAGCCATTAGACAAAGACAATAATAATGTGTTCTATCTAAAATAGAACTATTAGAAACCTTTTAAAATGAATCTGGAAAGTCGCGTACGGCTGTACCAGACATGGTACGCCCGTACCGCCTTAAAAAGATACAATTCAAAAATATACAAGAACTAGGTATGGTCATATCACCCATTGGTACGCCCGTACCAAAACAATTTTCCTGACAAGAAAAATTCCTGCGAGCAACCGTATGGCTGTACCGCACATTGGTGCTCTCGTACCAAAATGAGGTTACTAATAAACGAATTCTTGAGAGCAATGGTACTCCCATACCAAGCTTTCAATAAATGACAAAATCACTTGATACACGATAAACATAAATGGTATGCTCGTATCAAAACTGGTACATCCGTACCAAACACAAAAAAGAGACTTTAAATTATAAATAACTTAAATTGACTTACTTAAAAACACACACATCAAAATCCTAGGTCTAATAATAATATTAAGCAAAAAAAAGTAAATAGTATTAATTTTTATTTTAAATCATATGAGATAACATCATAATTTTGAATAAAATATAAATGAATTAATAATAATATTAATAGTTTTATAAAATTAAATACTGAATTTTGATTTTTAAATAATAGATATAATAAATAATTTAACTGTTAATTAATAACAATATTCAATACATTTTATAACATTATTAATGGAAAACAATAAAAATTTTCAATGGACATATTAAATTCTATGATATTAATTTTTAAACTTTAAACAACAATTACATGTTTAAACTATCAAAAGTATTAAAATATAAATAATAAAATTTAAAAATGATAATAAGTAGCGGTTCAAACGAGTCAAGTCAAGCTTTATTTTGTTTAAGTTTGATTCATCAACAATTGAGCTAAGTTTTCTAAATCTTTTGATGCATCGTAAGCTTAAATAAACTTAATTAAGCTTTAAACGAAACTAATAAATATGAATTAAAAAATAAATTTTTTATTTTTATTTAAAAAATAAAAATATTAATACTTTTATTAAGATTTTGAATATTAATATTAATAAAAGTATTAATTGCTTGAATATTTATGATTTTATATTAATAATTAAATTTAAAAATATTATTATATATTTATATTATTATAAATTTATAAATTATATATTTAAAATTAATTTTTAATGTAAATTAAAAAGTTAATTTTTGAGCTTCTTATGGAATTAACTCATGAATTTAAAAAAGTCAAATATTATCAAGCTGATTCATGAACTTAAACAAGTTGAGTATTGTTTATGTTGAGTTTGACTTATTTATTAAATGAGGTTTGCTAAACAAGTTTGAACAAAACTTTTCTTAAATTGAGTTTTAAATAGCTCATAAGTGAATCGATTCATTTATATATTTAATAGAAATGAAGATAAAATATATTAAAATCCTAAAAATATTCATTATAAATACACGCATATACACATACAATGTGAAAGAAATCATAACATTAAGAAGATTTGTAGAGTTTAATTCTTTTAATAAAAATTTAAAGTAAAGCTATTTTAAATGATTTTTTACTTGGAATAATTCAAATTGAATTTATATTATTATCAATACAATTTAAAATCATCCTGCGACGGGAATGTTCACAAAGACATGTTGACGTCTGGTCTGGGCTAACGTGTTCCAATTATGCTCGATTGAGCGGCCGATACTGTCAGCTAACTTTCCTTCTCTCCAGGAAATTTCCATCTGTCTGAGAGACTATCGGGAGATTTATCACTTATATTTATTGATAATATAATAATATTTATTAATTTTTATCAAATATTTATTAATAATTGTCATCAGCATCCCGTAAAATTGCATTTCCAATTCCACGAACTAAACCAAAAACTGTTAAGGACCGATGAGTCTTTCATTTCTCTTCATCCTTGTCAAGCTGCTTTCGCCATTGTTGTTGCTTGCTCAAAATGGAGGCAAAGTAGAGGTGAACCAGTCTCTTGCAGCTGGTGATGATCAGACAGGACCCTGGCTTTCTCCTTCTGAAGATTTTGCTTTTGGGTTTCACCAGATTGACGGTAAGGATGTTTACTTGCTTGCCATTTGGTATCATAAAATTCCTGACAGAACCATAGTCTGGTATGCAAATGGAGATCACCCTGTACCGCCAAGATCCAAGGTAGAACTAACCACAGACAAAGGACTAGTGCTTACTAGCTCCCAAGGCGTTGAGATTTGGAGATCTGAATTTCGCTTAGGAAGTGCTGCTTATGGTGTGATGAATGATACGGGCAACTTTGTGATAGCAAACAGCGGTGGTGAAACGTTATGGCAATTATACAGCGGTGGTGAAAAGTAAGAAAAGGTAATTATACAGGAAGAGGACTACTGCATTCTCCAATCCCTTTTCCAAAGGAAGACCAGGACACTTTGGTGATTGTGATTTCTGTGCTCTTTGGCAGCTCCGTGTTTGTCAACTTCATATTGGTTGGGTTGATTGCTTACGGTTTTTTCTTTTTCTACTACAATAAACCCACGAGGATTCCTCGAGGTGAGAAATCCAATCTGCTATATTTGAGCTACAAGGAGCTTGTGGAAGCAACAAAAGGCTTCAAGGAAGAGCTAGGAAGGGGATTCTTTGGCATCGTGTATAAAGGGATTATAGAAACGAGTAGAACAGTCCCTGTTGCGGTGAAAAAATTAGATAGAGTACTTAACGATTGCGAGAAAGAATACAAGGCAGAAGTTGAAGCCATCGGCCAAACGCACCACAAGAATCTTGTCCAGCTTATAGGATCTTGCCATGAGGGACAGCATATGTTATTGGTGTACGAGTTCTTGAGCAACGGAACATTAGCCGACTTTCTTTTCGGAGATATAAAACTTAGTTGGAAACAAAGAAAGCAAATTGCATATGGGATAGCTAGAGGACTTGTTTATCTGCATGAAGAGTGCAGCACTCAAATCATCCATTGCGACATCAAGCCGCAAAACATTCTTCTTGATGAGTACTATGATGCGAAGATTGCTGATTTCGGGTTAGCAAAGCTTTTGAAGCTGGATCAAAGCAAAACGTTTACAACTATTAGAGGAACCAAAGGGTATGTGGCACCAGAGTGGTGTAGGAACTTGCCAGTTACGGTGAAGGTGGACGTGTACAGTTTAGGTGTCTTGCTGCTAGAGATCATCTGCTGTCGGAAAAGCGTAGAGGCTGAAATGGATGCCGAAAGAGCAATTCTAACAGATTGGGCTTATGATCGTTACACGGAAGGCACAATAGATGGTCTTGTGGAAAACGATGAGGAAACGATGAATGAGTTGGAAAAGGTGGAGAGGTTTTTGATGGTGGTAATTTGGTGCATTCAAGAGGATCCCAGTTTAAGACCAACTATGAAGACGGTAATCTTGATGGTTGAGGGCATTATTCAAGTAGCTGCGCCACCATGTCCGTGCCCCTTCAGCGTAGTTGGTTCAAGCTAGCTCTCAAGGCTCGCTGCAAATATTTATACCTATTACCTACAAATCATGGATGTATTTTAGTAAATGGTTTCCTATAGCAATGCTTCCTGTTGATTGTATGTTCCTCTATTCTCAATTTTACATGTTATTTATTTGAATTTTCTTATGATGTCTGCTCTTTTCTTATTGATTCTTCTTCTGTTCACTTGAGGGGGAAGACTCTAAACTATTCCAAAAACCATAACATAGACTTATGCTTTCAAAAACTAAATACTTTAACAAAAACACGACCTTCACAGTGTAATGCTGTATTGTCTTGAGCCGCAACAATGATTAAGAATGCTGTGATGCATTTCGGTTCACTTTGCATAATATCTTGGTCACGTGATGTTCATCTTTTCAAGTTGGACAGTAATATTATTGAGACTTTAATATAAAATAGTAAATAAATTTACATATCCAAGGGTTAAAATCTATCCAAATTTATGGCACGCTTATAAATGAACGTTGGAGATTTGAGATGATGTTGTTATAAAACATTTTCTGCTAATTCCGTCTTTCTCATGCTCATTGTGAAAATCCTCTTCATTCCAATTCCCAGTCGATTAAAGGTAAGCTTTTGTTGCGTCTACAGTTTTGCATTTTTCTTCATTCCCTTCCTTAGTCATTAACATTTATCTCATCTTGCATTTACGCAATGATAAGCATTGACCGGTTGGAAAAATTATTATGACCATCAACTGTTTGATGAAATGCCTTTGCTAGCTGTTAGAAGTGATGACAACAATCCAACTGCTTGAATTTCATGTAGAAACCTATAAAAAGCTATACTAGTTAAAGATTACATTCAGAATGCATCAGACTTTCGAAACTACATTTTTCTTAACTCACATGACAAACGTTGGAGTGAAACATTTACATGTGTTGGATAATGGTGTTATTTTGATTCTAAAATCTAAGAACAGAGAATCGGAGAGCCTACAAGTGGTGACATGGAACGACTAAAACAATTTTAAACGACAATGGAACGACTAAAACAAATCGGATAGTTCATTGTATGCAGAAATGGGATCCTCACGAAGTCTTCAGGTATGGAAACTGGGAACTGTAAGCTATTTGCAGGCACTTAAACTTCAGGAAAAGATTGTCCTCAGTCGAAAAGCATCCAAAATTCCTGATACATTGTTGTCCTTGCAACATCCTCCTACATACACCCTTGGCAAACGACGCACTGACCATAATTTACTGATCCCTTCGTCTGAACTCCAGAAGATTGGAGCTGAACTCCACTATACAGAAAGAGGCGGAGACATTACATACCACGGTCCACGTCAGGCAATTTTATACCCAATTGTTTCTCTTCGTGATATTGGACTTGGGGCTAGGAATTATGTGGAAAAACTTGAAATGACTATGATTGAATTGGCATCCATGTATGGTTTGAAAGCTTCTGCTGGACAAAAGGGCGAGACGGGAGTGTGGGTCGGAGATAGAAAAATAGGTGCGATCGGGGTTCGTATATCTTCTGGTATCACCTCACATGGACTGGCATTTAACATTGATCCTGATTTGAACTACTTCAAGAATATTGTACCGTGTGGAATTGTGGATAAAGAAGTTACGTCGTTGAGAAGGGAGACAGGTAACGTGCTTCCTTCTGATGATGTAATTCATGAACAATTGATTTCATGTTTTGCTCGACTGTTTGGTTACAGTAATCTTATTTGGAAGGAAAATGATTGTGAATTATTTGGTAACGGAGGTACTGAAAGCTAATCCTCCATTGTTGTCGCCACACCACACCGTCAGAAAACTGTACCAGATATTGTTATTGCAAACTTGATAGTTAACCATGCAAATCTTTTTACTGTGCAATGATTTATTTATCATGGAAATTCAATGAGATGTGCTTTAAAAGTTGTTTCTGTTTACAGATTTGGGACCGTTTAGCCAACAGAACTAACGCATGTCACTTGAGTAGTTTCTGAGCTGCCATTGTTATGAAAAATGTGAGTTGACTCGCAGAAGCGTCCGATTTTACGAACTATCATCAAATATAGGAGCATCTACAGCAAATTATAGAAACAATCAATTACATCAAAAAAATTGAACAAAGATGGAAACAATCTGCGGTTGCAGCAAACAATACACCGATAATCACAGCAGGCATCTGACCCATAACCAAACCATAACTCAAGCTGATGGATAAAGTCCTACAAGGATGCAATAAACGTGAGGATAAGGTCGGCCATCTGCGTATCATAAGCAGGGCCTTCCATTTGAAAGTGGCCTGCTCCTTCAATAAGATGCGTTTCCACTCGCCCTGCTGCACAGCTCAGCTTGTTTTGAAGCTGCTTGACACTGGTAAAACCATCTCTAGTGCCCATGACAAACAATTTTGGTTTTGGAGATTGTAAGATGGCTTTGTGATGCCGCCCGAATAGGATCGACGCCGTCATGCCAAAAGGGTATCCCAAACTTACATATCCAACCACTTCCTTAACGTCATCTACTGCAGAACCTGCAATTGGTGCGCCTGTTATTTGTCCAAACAAATTGTTAGCGTCATAGTGCATATATTCTGGAAGTTTGTTCATGTAAACAGCTATCATTGCAATTGTTGTCACGTAAACTGTAATGGTTAGAAAGGAACGACTTGGTAGCATCACGCAAAATTGGCTACCCCAAATTACTGTTAAAACTTTAGTTAAGCTGGACAGACATACAAATTAACATAAACACTGCAAGCAAGGAGGTTTTCTTTACATTTTCAGTTTTGTTAATCCATGTGAAATCCGTCAAATGTTTTCTGAATCAAGATGCTTGGTATATGCGTATGCTCAACCATTCCTTCCTAAGCACCTCCAGTTACATGTTTCGGGTGTGGAAAGAAAACTAGAATTTTAAATGTACACGGATAATCCTTCAAAAGCAAAACAGAAGGCGATGACTTGGATAACAATTAAGCCATTAATTTGGACAATTCAAGAGATGCAATATATTCAGATATGCAACAATTCTTGTATTGTGTTTATTGTTTTCATGTGGCAAATAATTGATATCTCTCCATATATAAATCTTGATATCTCCATGTTTGGCGACAATTAGTGATGTGGACAATAAGATCTGAGTTATGTTGTATTTGCTAACAACTACCACACGATGTTCACTTTAGAAAAAGGTCACCCGATTATGCAGCCAATAAGCCTAAAACGAGAAAATCCGGCCAGAAAACTTATTGATTGCCAGTGGTGAAGTGCAGAATTTCTTGGTTCAAACTAACTTTATCCATCATATAAACACCAACAAGAACTTTCAAATCAAAACGGAATCAAATATGTCAAACATGCCCAGAAAACAAAAACATTCAAGCCTCTCAAATCATTAAACACCTTGGCTGGACCAGTGAACCAAATTAATTTTTTATATCTTCCATAAATGCGTAACTGTCCACAACATCTTAGCAGCCTAGTTTCACACCACAAGAACGATAAGGTTGTTTTCCCCAGATTTATTGAGAAGCAGGAAAAAAAAAAAGGGTTCCCCCTTTTTGAAATATAATAAGAAATATCAATAACTTAAGAGATTAGAAAATTACTATTAATACATTGAAATGTAGTATCCATCATCAACTAAAACTTATCAAGCAATTTTCTCTGTTATAATTACCACAAATCAAGAAATTGCCCAGTAGTTGCAAGTAATTGAGTGAGAAAAGAAGGAAGAACGGTACCTGCAGAGGAACCCACCAACAAAATCCTGTCAGAAGACAAATTGTCAGAAACCCACTTGCAGACGGCGATGACATCCTTAATTTCAGCAAAACCAGTGAGAGAAGGCCTCCCAGTGGACCTACCAGCACCCCTCATATCAAAAGTGACAGCTTTATAACCTTTATCAGCTAACCCAGCTGCAATTCCTTTCAAAAGAGCTTGACAACCACCCAAAACTGAATATGGATGGACAAGAACAATCACTGAATTGTTTTTGATCCCATCTTCTTTAGGCTTGAATAGCCGTGCCCGGAGCTTCACACCGTCACTGGTTTCTACAGTTGTCGATTCAACAGCGTAGTTTGACATCTTTTCGTTTTGACAAAAGGATAAATTTGATGGATGGGTTTAGAAATAGATTAGTAAGTCATAAAGAAGAATGAATTTTCGGTTGGGAAAAAGAAAAAGGTAGGAGGAGGCAGGTAATGCAGAAAACAAGACGAACATCGGACATGGACCTTCAACTGTTTTTCTCAAAATAATAAATTATGGCGCGTGTATTAAATCTTAGTTATTAAATGCGTAAAAATTAATTATAATATAACTATTTACCAAATTAAAGCATAGTTATGTATTTCGTACCTTTATTACAGTATACCGTGCACCACACAAAATGACACCGTTTTAGATAAATACGACCATCTGAACCCTAACATTTTATTCTTATTTATTAAATATAAATTTAATTTTTACTTTTTTTTTTATAAATTTAAAATAAATATTTTTATGTTATTATTAATATAATATAATATGCAAAGGAAACCCAACAATAACTAACATTCCTTTGGTACACTCAGCCGTTCTTCTAAACAAAATCTCCAAACCCTAACCCAAATCCAGGATTCGATCTAACAGCTTTGTTAATTAATGGTTGATTTTGCAAGTATATTGAAAGTGAATAGGGTTTATGTTATCTGTTTTCTTCCTGGATTGTCAATGTAAAGTTCCCTCCTCGTTTCTACCTTACCGGCCTAAATCAAAAGCAAACACTGCAATTCAAATGGACCCTGCAGTTGCTGCCGATCTAAGTGAAGACAATCTTCAGTCTCTACCTAATGCTTTATCTACGATGCTAGCGACTGTAATTAGAGATTTCGATTCTAAAGCTGAAGACGCTGTTAAAAGCCAATACCGCCTCAACTCCTCGATTGATCGTCTTACTCGAGGTAATCATATCTGGGTTTTTGAATTGCTTTTTCTTTTTTCTTTACAGTCTCACTATTCAATTTTTTAATTTCTTGACTTTTTTTTTTATTGGTGTTGTGTATAGAGCTGGATCAATTGTTAGAAGATGCGCCGTTTCCATTAATTATACAGCATGCTGCAAAGATTTCAGTTCTTAGAAAGAGAGTTTTGGCGTTGAATTCTCTTCTCAAGTCTATACAAAACCGCCTTGATAATCTAGACCGGCTGCTCTCAGTTGGACCTCGGCAGGTATCTCTCTCTCTTCGTGATGGCTTCTTTCGGCTTAGTCTGTAAATACATTTTGTTTTTCTTCAATGTTTAAACCTGGCAATATTCTGATAATGACTTCAAGTTCCTGATATTTCCATCTGTTTTTAGGAGAAAATGCAGTTAGCTACTACTGGAATCACCTACCTGGAACAAACAAACATAGTTGAGGTCAACTTGTGGCTTTTTCATCTCATATTGAAGTAAACCATAGCTATGCATTTCATACATTTATCCTTGTCGCTGGAGGTGAACAATTCTGATATTCTCCTCCACCAATCATGGAAATTTTGTAGCCTTGATTGCAGTCCATCTAATACTTATGGAGCTGCTAAACCAAACTTCCTTGGCAATTCGCATTCAACCAACAAATGAAGGATAAATTCTTCATGTTTTCCACAAACTTGACACAATGGATTATAGGAGCAGTGTCCTCTGTCTGAATTTTCTTGTGTTGGAATAGCATCTTTTAGGCATCTCCAAACAGAAGCTTTGATCTTTGGTTGGATTTGAAGCTTCCAAATAGATTTTTAGAGAGTGCATTGTAATTGCTGGTTTCACCCATATGAGTCGCAAGCATATCTAAGTGCGTTAGGTAACCAGATGTCATGAAGTATTGGTCATTTTCTCCGTAATGCCATATAAGCTCATCTTACACATCTCTACGATCAATTGGGATCTTTTCAATCTCCTTGACTTGTGCATTCGGAAAGTATTTAAAAGATCTGAATTACAAGACATTTTTCTTTGGTCAACTAAATGAGAGACTAGGAACAAATCAGAATTACAAGGCTTGGGGGTCCTGATGTTGAAACTTGGATGTGTGGTCACCCATTTATCAATGCCAAATAGACACAAATTTGCTAGTATGAGTGTTCCAGCTTAACCCTTGCATAACAAGCTCTCTCACTTGAAAAGTACCACATTTTTGAAGCAATTAGGATGGTGCCACAAGGGCAGTAATGCCTTTTAAGAATCCTTGCCATAATGAGTTAGGATCTTTGATTAGTTTTCAACAACTTTTTGTTAGGAGAGCAGTGTTAAATGCTTCAAGATTCTTGAAAACCATGCCTTCTTTACCTTTTGGAAGAGTTAAGGAGTTCCATCTTTGCCTGATGAATTTTCCTTGTATCCAGGTTGTGGCTCCACCAAAAGTTCACCAGTAGCTGAGCTAATTGATTTATGACTTGGTTTGGCAGTTTAAAGACTTTAAAGTAGGGAGGGCTGGGATTATTAATTTAAAGACTACTTCCTTACCTACAACAGATAGGTCTACGAGCTAACACCTTTGTAATTACTTAGGTCTCAAAAGGTGATTCCTTCACCCCAAGGCCCCCACACCCGAGCCCGACCAGTTGTGGAGGGGTAAATCACGGTACCCAGCGGCCTCCTAGATGGGGGTCCAGATCTAGTGCCCACAAGGAACCCACCCAGAGGGCGTAACTCCCACACTGCGGCTGCCAGGTTGCAATAGCTAATGGGGCCAAACTTCTTGAAGCTCTCATTAATCATAACAGTTTTGCTAATTTTAATTTCTTTCTTTTTTTTTCTTTTTTTTTTTTCTGAATATCCATATAAAGTTATCTATATATGTATTTCTGAGAGAATCTGGAGAGCTCCGGTAAACAGGGTAACAATGATCATATAGCAGACATGACCTTACAAGTCTAAATTCCTTTTATCTCACAGAATTTGATCAGGATGAGCTGTAACTGGGTGGTTTGAATTTCCTGTAGAAAGAACTTGCTTAGGTTTATCAGCATTTTTGTACAAGCAAGAAGACTGTATCTTTTTAAAACAATATAATAAATGATCGTTTTATAATTTATACATCAAATCTCACTTGAGTTTATAAATTTATTTAAATTGAAGATGCATAAAAAGAATATAATAACACTTAAACACTGTTCAAATTCAAATAGTTACAACTTGTTTCCATTATTTTCAGGGGTTGATGGTAGCATTTCCTAATTACATTTGAATGAATTACTAATTTAATTTAGGCAATGGTAAATACAGATGACGTCATAATTAAGTTCTTACCACAGAGTGAAACAGACAAACCAAAAACCAAAACCTGTCAATCATGTCATCCCCACATATGCTATGCAATGGCTACCACAAGCTCTCGCCTACCATACCACAAATCCAATCCTCTTCCCTAATCCTAGTTTCGACTGGGCTGTGATATTCTAATTCTCAACGAAGAAATATTAAAAGAGAAAGAAAAACATAAAAACCCTTTTAACAATAATGTACATCATACAGCAATCCAACATCACCTCCTTGGTCTCTTCCTTGCCCTCCCACCTCCACTTCCTACCTGAGAATTACCATTCTCTCTTCCTCTCTTGGCTGTCCCACCACCTGACTCCGCCGTCTCTGCTTGCTTCTTTGTTGGCCTTCCAATTACTCTCTTTCCTCTTCCACTCTCTCCTCTTGCACCTCTTCCCCTCGAACTCCTCATTACCCTATCTGTGATTGCAGTCCTGTTATTTCCCCTCCTTCTTCCTTTCTCTACTTTTACTTTGCTATCTTTACTTTGTTCTGAGGAATCATTCTCTTCCTCCTCCTCATCGTCATCATTCTCTGTTTCTTCACCTGGTGAATTTTGCTTCATTCTTTTCAAAAAGCTTGCCGCTCCTTGCTTTTTCCTTGTGATGCTCCCTTTTCTTTCAACTTTCATCTCCAAAGCATCGTGTGAACTAAGCTCATTACCACCATATTGATGCTTTACCTCCCTATTTCTATTGCCAGCAGTGTTCTTATTGCTTGCAGCAGACCTGTCCATCGTCCTCTTCTTCCTTATACCCTTCTCTTCGATCTTAACAAAAGCACTTTTGTCCTCCACCCTCGGTTTTTCTTCGACGACCTCGTCTTTTTTATTATCTTTTTTTGTGGCATTTCTAGGTAACGCTTTTGTAGAATTGGCCTTGCGACATGCTATCATGGTGGAAGAGCATTTGTCGGGCTTTGAGAATGAAGCCTGCTGCATTTTGGATTCAGATTTTACAATGACAGGTTCAGGCTTTGTAGGTATACGAAGCTTCTCTGTCATTTCCTTTCTAACTATAGCACGTAGTTCACAAGCTGCCAGATTTTCTGGCGAACTTTTCTTGAAGAAAACAATAGCATTGTTGAATAAAAGGAAGAGATCCCTGAAGAACTTTCGCATGCAAGATGAGTAGACCCCTTTATCAAGCCTAGATTGAATTGTCTGGAGATCCATGTGCTGCCTAATCAACTTCTTGTAGCGTTCTGACTCCTGCAAATCAAATAAACGACCATTGATTAATAGCATTGCCTTACAGAAAGTATTCAAGTTATTAATGATTGACTATTTTCAATTCTAAATATTATTAAGACATAATGTAGATTTTCCAATCAGCGAGAAGCTGTCAAAAAAGCAGCGCTTTTAATATCAACTTGCCATTCGAAGAAAATGCTGACTCGCTGCTGTTTCTACATGTGCATGCCTCTTTGTGCTTTAAGCCTACAGATACCTTTCATTTGCACATGTAGATGTGGGCTTGGGCCGTCAGGAAGTTATTCCGGAAACTCCGAATATGGGGCAGCAGGATAGATATTAGGGGATGACTGTGGGCTTAGGCCGCATGATTTGAGCTAACACTATAACAATGATTTTTTGTAGACAGATTTTTCAAAAAATAGAAAAGAAGATAGAGGGAAGAATTCACAACAATTTATCCAAGTTTTCTTTTTCAAAAAAGAAAATCGAATGAGCAGTGTGGTGTCGTTTTGGATCCATTTTTTACCGCTTGTAAGTAAATGTAACGACAAATCCATGACAAGTTCGTGAACCTAGAAACAAACAAAGGCATTTTAAGTGCCACGTGCCTTGAAAATACACACCTTGGTCCTCAATGTCTTATGACAGTCCGTTAGCTAACAGTAGTATTGGTAAAGCTACACGTCTACACCCACCGTAGAAGTTCCCAACGTAATTTTTGGAAGGTCCCAATAGTAGTTGTTCTATTTCCGTATAGTTCTTTTGAGGAATATATCATTTTCCTTCCATAATTTTTTTCCTTGATAGCTGGGAACTTCTCTTACGAGTTAGGAATATCTAGTGATTTTGTTTCTCATCATAGCACGCGAAAAACAAATGGGAAGATAATGATATGAATACAATCCAAATTTGTAAAAGCTGATGGAACTGGTATCACCTCATCCTAGCAAAAAAGGAATGGCGATTGAGCAGTAATTGGGTTGTCATGGTCCTCAATAATGGACTAGTTGAGTGATATTGGCTTGAAAAAGCAGTGAAATAACAAGAAAAGAATTATATAAATAATAATAAAAAAAAAGCTCTACCAATTAGGAAAAGAAAAGAGACGAGCGAGTAAAATGCATACGATAAGATGGGGCTTTTATATTTTTAATGGCATTCATAGGCAAGGTTTTGTCATGCCAGCTTCTAATTAGGTGTCTTCAGGTTGGGGAAACCTTCAGCCTTCACCAATAAGCAGCGGAAAAGGGGCAAGAAATTTCTATTTTGGCTTTCAAATGAATAAAAAAAAAAAGCTGAAGAAGGATCTCACCTTTTGAACGCATAAAAGAAAATAAATACAGAATTAGTCGATATTAATTTGTTTCTTTCGCTTAAAAAAAAACCCAGTGCCCATCAAGTGCTGAATAGACATTCTACCCTTAGTATTAGAACTTTTTGGGAAAAAAAAGAGTTTTACGAAGACAAAAGGCTAAGGTGTGCACAAGGTCTTCCTTTAGCCGTACGCGAATTAATCATGTTATTCTCAAAACTCTAAACTTGACCCCACACCCATAAGATCAGAGCAGAGCCGCTCAAATCAAAACTAACGTATATACAAGGAAAAAAAAGTTATAATCGAATTTACCAATGCGCCCTTCATGCATGTCAGACTGTTCCCCGGGTCAAGATATTTTCTAGCTACTAAAACGAGAGTTGGTACTGACGTTATCTGTAATTTCACTTGGCTTATTTTATGTTTTTATTATTTTCATATAAATAAATATTCCATGAAAGTCGAAAAAATACCTGGCTACGAAGCCGCCGCTCAAAAGTGGAGCCAAGCCGATGTGACCGAATGATCGAAATGAGTTTAACCAACGGTTCAAATTTCTTCGTAGCGGGAGAAACCTCATCGCCACCTTCAGGCTCATCTCCGCTACTTCTCCCCACTTTTCTGTCACCCTCACCACCGCCGCCATGACTACCTCCCCTACGACGCCGTTTCTTCTTGTGCTGTGACAAACTTACTGAGCTTTGGACGTCACTGTTATTTTGTTTCTCTTTATCTTTGTCCTTCCCATTCTCTTCCCGCTTAGACTCCACGACGGACTCGCCAACCTCGTTTGACTCGCCACCAGTAGTCTGACTCAGTTTTGTATCAACTTCCTTTTTAACTGTTGTCTTCGATATTATTTTATTGCTCTCATTATTGTGGGACCAATTATGCTCATCTGCCGGGTCGGATCCTAATTGAACCGGATCTTTGTCATTTTCTAAACCGGTTTTTTCTTTTACATTCTCCTTCTCTACGTCGCCGTTTCCCGGCATTATCGTTGGCATTTCTTCTTTTTGACCTGTAGAATTGGACTCGTTGAACGATCGATTATCGCGCTCGTCACCGGAATCATTTCCGCCGTCTGATTTCCCGACGATTATGTTAGGTGAAATATTTTTCGTTGAAATCAAATCTGCCTCTTCTCTCAAACTACGCTCTCTCTCTTCCTCTAATCTCTTTACTTTCTGTTCAAGCGACCTGCCACAACAACGAGAACGTATAATCAGATCTTAACGAAAATAAGAAGCACGACTTCCTATTACCGGATCTTCAAAGGGAGCTCTAGAGAAATTACACGATTGATATATCACGTTGTTGGACCTCACGTCTAAGCTCTTCTACACGAATCTTACGGAGTTGATCGACGATAGATGGTGTGTCGTTGGGAGACATGAAGCGTCGTTTAAGATCATTAAACTTATCTTTACAGTTTTGAGAAGTGAGAGAGGGTAAGGAAGAGGTTCGGTTCTGAACTTCCATGACGATTGAGTCCCAACTCTTTGTGCCATGACGGTTAACGGCGCAGGCTAGTAACAGCTCCTCTAACGTGCCCCAAGGTTGCGGTGTCGTTTCATGGCGATGTGGTTGCCTAGCCATATGAAATCCTTTTACCATCTCATGTTATGATTTATTATATAATATTCAGTTAATTTTTCTTCTGTTTCCAGAACATAAGAATTAGGGTTTTGGGTTTGTTTGCCGTGTCGATTGATTGTGCGTTTGCTTTCTTGCTTTAGTTTTGTTTCCTTTTTATATTTATGCTGTTGATGGACGAGGATGATGGTTTTATCCTTTTAAATCTCTCTGCATCCCAATCCTTCGTCTCTATTTTCTTGGCAGGTTTGGGTTTGGTTCTTTTGTGGATCAAACCTTTGGGCTTCTTTATTCCAACTATCTTATTTTACCTGGCAAAAATGGTTTAGATCCTGGTCTGGGTCTAGGTTTTATTTTTTTCAAAATAAAAAAAAATCATTTTAATTTTATAATTTTCCAACCCACCGGCTCTCTCGCCACCACCGTACATGTCGGTGACCCGTCATGCGAACTGCAAAGTCTACCTCTCTGCTGATGAAAATGCTGCTTCTCATCTGTTCCCTATTTTATAAGTTCTATTTTTGAAAAAAAAAATCAATCAATGAAAGATTTAGGTCGCATTGATTATACAAATTATGTTACAAATTGAGCTCTTTATTCAGAGGCCCCGTTGTTAAATTCAAAAAAGCAAGGATGAATTGTCCCATTACTTGATTTGGGTGGTAAAATGGACTCCCCTGTCCAATAATGTTTGTGAGCCTGTAACGATGGATTGGCCCATGTCAATATTCTGTTTGGTAATTTACCCCGACACAATTGTATCTGAGAGAAGTTTCAAACATTTCCCGAAATCCAGTATTCTTATCTAATGACATCCAACATTTTGTTAACTAATGGGTGATTTTGCAATTAAATTGAAGGTGGATCAATTGTTAGAAGGTGCGCCGTTTCCATTGATCATACAACGTGCTGCAAAGATTTCAGCACTTTCTTATTTTGAAACTACCGCTGTTATGGTGTGCAGTCACTTGCCTGAAACAAACAAACATAATTGAGTTTAAGCATCAATAGGGCTTTTGAGGTTTTACATCCGTATGTATTTTGCAGGAGTGTCGCTGAATTAGTACTCAAAGGCTTCATCTGCATTCATGCATCTGACGTTTAAGCATTATGTTTTTACTTACAAATCAGAAACATGGACCCACAACTTGCACGTGCCCATCCATCAAAATAAAAATGAAGATCCAAGGCATAAGAACCAGCAAAAGAAGATGAAAATCGGTTGAAAGGAGTAATAACCAAAAAACTAAACCCAAAGAAACGTTGCATATCCAAGTATTGCCATACATTCATTAGGGCCAATTTCACAATTTAGTGTAAATTTTTTTAAAAAAATCTTAATTTTGTATGAAAAGAAAAAAAATTCTCAATTTGGTGTGAAGTCCTAGTTGGTTGCCGGTTTCACCAGCGGCCAGATGATGTGGCAACAAAATGATGACGTGGTCATGATGTGTCAAAGTTGACCGTCGGTTATAATGGCGGTCAAGTTTCTTTGATGACGTGGCAATGACGTGGTATAAAATTAAAGTTGGCCGCTGGTTATAATGGCGGCCAAGTTTCTTTGACATGACGATGACGTGACATAATATTAAATAATGATTAAATAATAATTAAATAGTATAATATAATGATTAAATAATAATTAATTATATTGAATAATAATAATTGAATAAAATTTAAAAAAGTAATTATTATTAGTATTATGAT
>CANYBF010877328.1:0-34769 GCA_948192965.1 Dalechampia spathulata
TGTATCTTTTTGCTGATATTTAGTGGTTCTATATATATATATATATATATATATATATATATATATATATATATATATATATTAAAGATCAGTTTGTTTTGAAAATATTGATCTTTATGGCTTGTGGGTATTATTGTACTCGAGTTCTCGCCATTCATTTCCATACGGAAAGGGACTGGATCAAACCAGACCAGAATAAACCGGGCCTGGAAGTATGCTGAAGAACTATCCTAGAATCAAACCAAAACCAGTTCACTTCAATGTTAATTCTGAAATTGGTTGCCAGACTGGTTCGAGACTGGCTTGAAGGAGATAGCCCTGTAACTAGAACAAAGAAGGAGTAGTTTTCTGCAACAAGAAGGATGATTTCTGCGGAAAAATCCAACAAGATGCTAGAACAATATCATAAAACATCACGAATGCACTCAGTTTCTCTCTTGGCATGGAAGAATACAACATTTTCTGTTACATCAACACCAATTCTTCAGAATTGAACCCTAAATTACATAAGAAATTTACAACCAAGTTTCTCCTAAAAATTAGTTTTAGCATTACCCTATTCAACATCACTCGAATCCCTAAAAATTCTCAATAAAGAATTCATTCCCAAACCGGAAACGAAATGAATGAAAACAATTAAGTTTTCGTCTCGCCATTAAAATCACCCTCAGCAGAAACCCTAATCTACTTTCGGCTGTAAAAAGTAAAAGTAAAATTAAATTACTTCGCAATTTACCCAGTCCTCATCAAGAAGACACTCAATTCTTGACCACTGCATTCATCCACGTTTATCAAGTGAAACGACTCCGTATCGGCATTACCTACCACATGCTCGTAATTAGCTCTCATATACATTATTTCTTCGGTATTACCCAATGACCCGAACCCGGCCGGAATAACACCCGCCCCGATTGTCGTTGATTTCATGGTCTTTAAGATCAAACGGTTTTGATGACTGGCCTTTCTCTTTAGAGCAAACCCTTTTTTTTTCCCGTTACAGAACATAGTCCAGACTGGAATTGAACGGAGCGGGCAAGATTTGAATTCAGGTTGGTCACATTCCAGAGCTATACGGACCATTCCACATTGCATTTCCTTAACGAGTTTATGGGTGGGGATATTGAGTTCAAGAAGGAAAAGAGATTTAGTTGAGAAACGATCGAATTGGACACAGAACCAAACTTTGTTGCCGCGACGGTTGCCGAAAATGGTACCCACCACCATTGTTTTCGATGGGCGTGCCTGCGGTAATGCGGTGGTGAGTTCTGATTCTGTGGAGGAGGATGAAGAGGAATCTTGGATATCTTGGTCATGGGATTCTTGATTTGTTGGCGGGTCAAGAAGATCATCACGGAGAGAGGTGCAGATGCGTTTCTTGGTTCTGGTGGCGGAGTTGACGGAGTTGGAGGTGGTGGGAGGAGAGAAGCAAGGTAGGAGATATCGACGGAGGGTGTCGAGAATGGTCATATTTTTTTCTTTTAATATTGGGACAGATTAAAGAAAGGATATTTTTGCTATTGTTTGGATGCTGCACAGTCTGCTCTCCCTCTCAAGAGTTCTGGTCTATATACTTACGAGACATGGCGGGAAAGGGAACGTAGCCGTTGGGATTTTGATGGCTATTTCATGACACGGAATCAGAGATTTGGTGTATTCAATTCGGGGTTTAAATTTAATATTAAATCTTTTTAATCTTATATTAAACTTGGTTGAAGAAGCATGATTTTTCAATTTCATTTTTCATATTAAAATAATCTAATATCTTATATGAACAAAATTTGTATGGAAAAATATCCTTAAAATGTATAAAAATATAGATTTTAATTAAATGAAGTAAAGATATTTGAGCGTTATACTACTAAAACTGAACATAAAATTAAGAAAGATAATGCATCAACAAATATTTGATCTGCATATATATATATATATATATATATATTATAAACTAACCTAAATAATAGTTAACAATGCATAGGCTTATTAAAATAACCATGCATCCATGCCAAGCTCTCCCAGGTTTCCACTAATAACATGGAATGGAATTTTCATCTTTATAATCACGGAGCCAAATAGAACATATGTACATTGCATCATTTCCATTCTCTGTCATCCATCTTTTTCCCCACGGTTTCCTTTCTTTCTTTCTTTCTTTCTTTTTTTTTTTTTTTTGTCAGTTCATTCCTTAAATCACATAAATGAGAACATTACAACTTTTCACAAGTTCACATTCTGGCCAATCCCAAGCCGAATCACTCAAAGAATAACTGTACAACAAATAATTTACATGAACGAGGTCATCAAGAAGAGTGTAAGAAAATTGTCTATCCTACGGCAGGCTTTGTTGTTCGTCGCATTTCAGAAGTGCCATCCTTTGAGACCTTGAATGTCCCTGCCTGTTTTTCAGGACATCGATGTAAGTTCGGAGCCTATACCGGTCAGAGTTCGTGAGAGAGAAGGGCGGATTCAGAATGAGGGTTGGGGCTTCCACCAGAAGGAAGACTAACAGACGGACTGCTTTTGAGTACAAGTGAGATGCACCTTCCATTTCGCCCATTAGCTCCTCCACCTGCCAAGTACAAACCAAAACATCAGTTTTTTCACGTTCTTGCTTACTCTTACCGGTTTACGAGGGTCGATTCAATGGGACATCCTGCGCCATTCTAAACATGGCATCACAAGATCACTAGCTGATTTCATACTGAATCTCTATGGAACTTCAGGCACAATTTAGTTCGAATAATTGATAGACTCGAGAAATCGGTAGATAATCCTTTGGTCCTTCAAATTAGTAGGCTTTAAATAGAGCCGTTAATGAGTTTTTTTTTCTTTTAAAAAGAAAAAGAGAAATACTATGACATCTTATACATAGAAGTTCCCATTTAATTCAAACCAGCATCTATTAGCACTGTGTTGCCCTAAAATGGGTACCAATCACATTTATTCTAATGTTGTGAGTTTGGTCAACACTTTCATTGATCCATGAAATTTCTACATGACTGATGGTCAAACAATTGAATAATCCTAGGTTCATATTTGAAGATTTGAAATTGAGCTAGCATAAAGCCTAAACTCATCTATGAACCTAGAAATTTTGAGATAGACCTAGATGTTTGATATAATTAAGATTCATATTAAGCAAATGACAACTGATCCAGACCAGTTAAGTTTCAAATGAAAACATGTGAAGAATTTAAGTTGTATATGAGAGAGTGAGGTAGATTGGTATTTAACATAAGCTAATTGATTTTATGTAAGATGAATACCAACCTTATTTAAAATCATTATCGTGTGTTTCAGCTTATAAAGTTTCTAATATGACAGTTATTCTATTCACAACAAGTAGTAGTATGAAAACATGCAAAGGCTTAAAATTTTTAATACAAAATTACATACTTGTGCCTAATCGTTAGTAAGCTCAAACGTGGAAGCATCCAACAAGAAAGTAATGCATTCGGTAGTCGGCAAAAGAGAAGGTCGACTTTTTAAAAGCAATTGAAATTAAAACACTTACTCCCCCATGTCTTCCCAGAGCAAGGGCAGATTGAAATATCGTCTCCATTGCATCAGGCATCTCAATATTTCCTGCAACGAATATGCAACTAGACCTTGTTCAGAATGTCAAACATTAACAATTGTTAAATGAAGTACTAAAATAAAACAAAACTATTGTTTTTACAACATCAAAATAAATTCCAGTTCATAGGTACCAACCATATCATGGTGTTTCCACTTAGAAAGAAATGATTAAAAATCACATGACATGTGGAAGGAACTTATACTTGTCAAAAATTAATCAAGTACTGAATATTTTTATCAGATTCATTGCTTTAGAGATCAGGCCAGTAAGAAGTATTGAAGAGACTAGATGAGTCATTATAATTTAGATGATACTCATAAATGATCATTTAAGGTAAAAGAAAACCAGAACATCAATGTCATTGGAGAAAATGAATCAAAATATTGAATTTATACCATATTCAATGGCGTTGGCAAGTTCCTCTGCACGCTCAACTTCCTGTAAGAATTCCCCTTCAATCTGAGTGGATATATTCTCTGGACAATCTTCTGTATCCAGAGCTCCATGCTTCTTGCTGCTGCCACTTCTCATATTTGTGGTTTCTTGGTTTGGACTTCCTTCGATGGCCGAGGCAGCCTGAGTATGGCAAATATGCAATGCTTGCTTCCAGATTGCAAGGATAACAAGTTGTATCGAGAATGCTTCCAGTTGCTTGCCTGACTTGACCTAATCAATAAGCATCAACATTGAATCGAGTAAGAACAGAGAGCAAATTAAGATTACGAACCGAATGACCTAATCAATGAACTATATGCCATTCTATTGTTCACCCATCAAAAGCCTACCAATTCTCCATCAAAAATTCACATAATAGTTAAGTCCAAATAATATTTTCAAACTTCCCAAGATTTGATTGAAGAACCATTCACCTTTTCACGAATTAATTCAGAAATGACAGATGCACATTGCTGTAATGACTTAATCCTAGTCATGCAATGAGTTGATGGCTGCTCCATCACATCACTGATATCTATGGACCCTTGAGACGTTCCAGGAGCAGAGCTTGGACAATCCAAGCTTCCAGCACGGAAAACATTGGCAGTGCCAGTTATTGGCATAGGAGCTGTATTCAGATTGACAGCTGCTTGAGCACTGAATAACTTTGATGGTATATGGCTTGGTTTGGAAGTAAGTGCTGAAGAAGAAGACCCATCCAAAGGGGGGCCCGAAACAAGAACATAATCTTGATCTATCAACTCCAATGAATCCACAACTGTTAATCCACAGACCATGTGAAAAATAAGTGTTAAGATTTCTATAATACATGGTACAGCGACATGATATGATGAATGGAACTCTAAATACCTCTTGATCGGGAATTCAACAACCTTTGGTTGATGGACTTTTGAGCTTGTACATTTTCACCAGTAAACTTACTGACATCTAACTTAGAACTAGCAGTTTCCAAATTTTGTCTAGTACTAGAGTATCTAGGAGCAAAATCCATGTTATTCAAAATATTTGATTTAGTTTCCCTTCCATCAACTCTTGGATCTAGAGAAAATCCATAATTGGACTTCATTGAGGACCTCCTCTTAGAAAAGGAAGGGCTACCCTCAGGACCACTAGAATCATCATCCAGGAAGAAGGGCAGACAATCCTCAGGAGAGCTTTCCTCTGTATTCCTTGCAGAATTGCTTTCACACAACGGAAAACTGTCAACTGATTGTGAAAACCTCCTATTCCTGCATTCCCCATATTACTTTAAAGACCGACTAAAAGAATAGATTGCCTGAAGAAGACCAATCATTTGTTTCATTTACCTCGATGTTTCATCCACTTTCTTATGGGAAAGGAATGGGTGGTTAAAGAACTCATCAAAAGTTAGTCGTTCCACTGGAAGAAAGTAACAAACAAAAGCAAAAATTCCAAGTATAAGTGAGAGAAATTTTCTTGCTCATAAAAGTTGTTATATCATCTATAGCACATTAATTTTCCAAAGGATGGAGAATGCGCTACATATGCATCACATACCCAAACAGGAAATAATAATGATTTTAAATGACATGCAATCATTCAAATTCAGGATAATTACAAATAACTCCCTGACACTTGGTGTAATATAACCTTCATCCATGTATATTCAAGTACTTTTCGAACAATTGTTAATATCTCCATGAACAAAGTGTAATGACCAAAAAGGGTATTTTGTAAAAATAATAAATATACTTAACAAACTTTTTAACCTAACAGTTTTAGTCCTTACTTCTTTGCTTTATACAATGATTTGATCCCTGACATTTGAATAATCAGCAGTTTGACTAACCTTCCTTACTTTGACCAAACAGTTGACTCAAAAAAAAAAAAACTATTTCTCAAAACCATACATACAAGTGATAGAAAAAATATGCTATTATTGCAAATACAAGGATGAAAGTGCAAATAATGTCAAACCTAAGAGGCTATTCACAAATAACCCTTGATATTTAGTATTATAGTGTCTGACATTACTTTCATAAGCAAGACAACTGAGCATAAAATGCACATCCACTTGACTATTCTGACCACAGATACCAATTATTTAAGGAAAAAGATAAAAGCAGCTTAAACTATCTTGCATGCAATACCTGGATTACGACGCAGCAATTTTTGGCATAAATCTTTGCATTCAGCACTCAAATCTTTATTATCAGAAGGAAACTGCAATTCGGTTGACTTCACAATATTTTGGAGCAACTACAACCACAAGCAAGAGAACGTGTTGGTTATAAGGATGGATTAGAAAAATTTTATAAATGTGTGTGTGTGACAAACAGTAAAATTCATAAAAAGAAAGGATATAAGATAAATTTTAGCTATGAGACAAAAGTAAATTAAATTTATGGCTGAAAATGCAGAAAATTACATGAATCTTTTTATTCTTTTTTGGAGGTCAGCGGAGGCAAGCGAACCGCTGCCACCATAGTAGAGCCATCCTTGTTAAAAAGGACTTTAGTCCAAGAAATAAATTAGAAATAGTTTATAGCTAATCAAACCTGTATCTGATTATTTCCGGTAAATGGTGTTTTTCCAGTTACAAGCTGAAATAAGATGGCACCAACACTCCAGAGATCTGCCTGCGTATTCAGTTCAAATTAAATAGAAATACTTCAGGAATTTACCAAGTTAATTTACATATAAGAGAGAATGTCACCTTAGCATCATACTTCTGAAGTTGCATTATCTCTGGAGCCATGTAAAGGGGTGAACCACACAAGGTTTCTGCAAGGCCTCTAGGTTGCAGAGATCTGACCAGAAAGCATAACATTCAAAATTTTAAATCCAAGTTAAGATGGAAAAAGAAGGATCAGAGACCAAAAGAGATTCAGAAATATCTGGTAATAGGAAAAATGTATGGTTAAATTGCAAAGGAAAAAAATGGTAATCAGTGTCAACAATTATTTTGGATTATATCAATATTTGTCAAATCAAGCGATGGGTACAGGAGCTCGGATAAGAAATTCTGAAAATTATAGAAACTACCATGGCATCATTTCAGAGAACTTGCAGTATGGTATGAATTAAATGATGAAGAACTTTTAGTTTACTCGTCATCCTATTTGGTTACCCACCCATCCCAACACCTTACCCCTCTTTTTCTTGCACGCCACACATTTTAAACTCAATTAGAATCATCCCAAGAAAATCATTGTCAAGAAAAAGATCACCCTAAACATTTTGAAGTAAATTAAGCATTTATGATCTTGCAAACTTAAAACTTTTGGAACTGATGTCTAAAAAGTTAATATTTTATGCAAAAAACTTGTAGATATTCTCTAACAATCTAAAATTATCATCACAGAAACTCATCATATAAGAGACAACAGAGGGCTAATAAAAGTAATTTACTAGTGTGGGACAGCATATAGGATGGGGAGAGAAGCAAACCATATTAAAAAGTTTTTGAAAAGAGGAAGCTAACAAGGAGAAAGGATTCAAAAAAAAAAAAAGGATAAAAAATGCATATGAATTAAGAGGAAAATCATGACGATATTGATGCCAATGATTTACCTAGCAAATCCAAAGTCAGCAATTTTCAGAGTTGCATTGCTGTCATTGGTGGAAAGGAGGAGATTCTGTTACAAAAACCAGAATAAATTTAAAAGGGTATACACGATTCAAAAACATTTCACATGGACAACATTAATACACACCAAATAGCATCCCATTCTATCTTCTAACAATATATGCCAAAAGTACATATTCAACAACTTCATAAGCCATTTTAAAATAAACAAGAACCCAAAGGCAGAACATCAATTTCATCATAAAACTTCCATGGTGTGCATCAGAGTTGATCATATCAATCAAAAAAAGAATACTGTAGGAAGTAAATTCTTTTCCACGAGCCAGCATTTATGCATGACTTCAAGTTCTGATTGGGAACACTAACAGAATAGAAGGATGCAAACCTGTGGTTTTAGATCGCGATGTATAAGATTATTGTCTCGAAGGATTTGTAAACCAGCCGCTGTAATGTAGAACAAAGAATCCAGCCCATACCATCTGAATTAGCCATTGAAGAACCTTACCTTAAAATGCACACAGGAAAATGAGAACTTACCTAATTGCTGCATGAAGTGCTTAGCAATTGCTTCAGGAACTCTACCATGGCGCTGAATATACATAGAAAGATCACCCCCTTTGCAATACTCCAACACTATATTAATTCTCCCTTGCCCCTATTCACATTCACATGAAGAAACAATTCTTAGCCTTGTTTACATGGTACTTGGGTTAGAATTAGAAAAAAGCACAATATCACTTTTCATTTAAAGATGAAAAAACTGAATTCAAGCAACTAGGAGCCATACCCAACCAGGAGAATTGAATATATAAAACTCAATTCAAAATCCAAACTTAGTTCTTGCCAAACAAGAAGTTTACATAATAAACTACAAGGAACGTACCCACTGTCTATGTCAAGCATTCTGTAGAAGTTTAGTTTAGCAACTTTACAAAGCTCAATCACTTCTCGCTACTCAATCAGTAACTACAACTAACAAGGCCGAACTCTTTTTCTTTCTTTTTTTGCTATGAACAAAACATTCCATGTTCGGAAACAATGGTAAAAAGGCCAAAAATAAAAATAAAAATCCTAACATTAACAAACAGATTTGAATTATATTTTGATCAACAACAAGAACCAAACAGTACCAAGTTAAAGGCCTAATAAAAACAAACCTCAATAATATCATGCAAGCAAATAATATTAGGATGATTAATTCTCTTCAAGATAAAGATCTCGGACATTAAACTCTCCTGCAACTTCTTATTAAGTCGACTGGTGGCGATCTCTTTAATCGCCACCTCGGTGCCGTGAACACGGTGCCTAGCATGCCAAACCACGGAGAATGAACCCGACCCGATTTGCCTTCCAACCAGGTAGTCGCCAACAACCCTGCCCCTTCCGGTTGCTTGAGCCATTATACTAAAAAAATATCAAACAACCCTAAAATTAAACCGGAAAAACCAGCTCCGGATATCGGAAACTAATTTTTTTTTTAAAAATTGATATATTTCTCCTTCTTGTTTTTTGGGAAGATTTGACCCGGAAAGGATTTGGATTGGCCAATAAATAAACTAGAGAGAGGGGGGGGGAGGGATGGAATGAATTAACGATATTATTTAATATATTTATATTTGTTGGGTGCGTGTATATGTGGTTTTAGAGTATTTTATTTATAATGATTGTAATTATGATAATTAATTGGGGTTAATTAAAGTAATTAATAGTTGTAAAATTTTGGTTAGAGATTTGGATTGGGATTAAAGAAGCATAATGATTGAGCTGAGGGGAGAGAGAGAGAGAGGACAACAAACAAAAGCCGACAAGAGGGAGAAAGCCTTGCAGAAGTCGATATTATTTGTTATATCAAATATGTTTCACATGTGGTTAATTCCGTCCATTTTCCCCAACCAATACCCTTTTTCATTTCAACTTAATAACCATATTCCGTCCACATTTTCCTATAAAATTATCATCTTTTCATTTTTTAGCAAATAATATGGTTGATTAAATATTGTGAATCATAGTAATCCTTGCAATAATTATTATACAACTAAATATTCATATTATTATAGAATAATCTATATTTTAAAATAAATATTTATATATTTCATATATATATACATCTAATAATCATCTAATTAGAATTACTAATCTTAACTAACTCGATTAATCTAGTCTATTTAATAATAACTTATTTATCAATAATAATATAGTCTAATGACATAAGCATTTTCTAGAAATACGAGTGTAAATGAGTTGAGTCGAGTTGAGTATTGAAGTGTTCAAGCTATGTTTGAGCTCAAATTTTTTTAAAATGTTGAAGCTCAAGCGTGAATCTATGAGGCTCATGTTCTAAACGAGCTCAGCTCGTTTATATACTCGATTAAAATTTATAATCAAGCTAAAAAACAAATTCATAATCAAGCTTGAATACAGATTCATAATCAAGCTTGAAAATAGCCTCGTAATTAAACTCGAAAATAATTCATAATCAAACTCAAAAATAGCTCATAATCAAACTCGAAAATAGATTCGAATATAAACTTGAATTCAATCTTGAAAATGAGCTTGAAAACAAGTTGAATAATTAATATTTATTATATATAAAAAATAGATAGCAAACTTTTATTTATTTAAATTATACAAAATAATAAATATTTTATCAAAAGGTAATTATTGATGAATTATATTAATAAATATATTTTTATTTATGATATCTTTAATTAATAGAGAATAATTTTGATTTATTTTATTTAGTAAAAATATAAAAATAGATAAATACTTTTTTAATATAATTCTTATATAATCACTTCAATTATTAATTCCTGATTTGCTAAATCATATTATTCTCTTATCATAAATTATTATTAATTTTACAAAATTACACATTCATTAGTTAACTTATAAATATTATTTGTATTGAAATTTTTGTAATGTAAATAATTTATTTATTTTAGTACTATTGAATTTAATATGACTTGAATCTTATGATTTCAAGCGTCATATAAATATATTTTATCTATATTAATTGTATTTTATTTAAAATTAAAAATAAATATTTTATACAATATTAATTAGTAAATTATTTATAGATACAATCATAACAATAATATAAAAACTAAATTTTGATATACGTAATATATTATTAATTACTATATACATATATTTCTATAATATAACATTCATATATAAATAAATTATTAATATTATAAAATAAATTACATAAAAATAATAAAATAAATGAGCTAGCTCACAAGCTTATAAAAAAACTTATTTCACAAACGAGCCGATTCACGAATTTATAAATAAATCGTCTTATGAACTCATAAACAAGTTGACTTATGAGCTTACAAATGAGCTAGCTCACGAGTTCATAAATAAACCAGCTTACGAGCTCACAAACGAACTAACTCATGAGCTTACACAAATCAAGTATCAATGAAATCAAGCTCGACTCGTTTGCAAAATAAGGGTTTAAAATCAAGCTTGACCTTAACTCATTTAGTTTAACAAATAAGCTCAAATGAACTTTTAACGAATCGGATATTGAGTAGCTTGTGAATGACGTGTCTTGTTTACACTCTTATCCAGAAAAGTCCAAGTATGTTCATTTCTTCTTGTTTTTTTTCTCTTAAAAATTAAATAATGGCTTTAATATTAAAGTTATTGTAAAAAATTTTAATTTTATCATTAAAATAAGTTGATTTTCGATTCTCATTCGTTATTTGTTATCCTTTATTACATCTTATACGATATTTGTTATTTATAGTTACTAATTTAGATGTTAAATACTAATTATCAATTCATATATTATTATTCTATCTTATTATACATGACTGTCTATATGATTAAACTCTATTAACATACATATTTCATTCAATTTTAATAGTAAAAAGTATTTTACTACACGAGCATGGCATTAATGAATATCAGCGGTTAAAAAATTGCGACATTTGTATGTAAAGATTGAGGAGCATTGATGTGGTATATGTTTCATCTTAATCCTAGATTGAGAATGCAACCATTAAAAAGCTTGTTTTATACATAGGGGACACCCCCTCATCCTCATACAACGTTAAAAAAAAGTATGTTATCTCATTTTTTTTATTATATATTATTTAAAGCATCGACTTGTAATTAAATTATCTATTTTCTTGAGACTTTGCCATTTTAGTTATTTTACTTTGATCATAACAGATAAAAAGGGTTGATTTTTGGTATTTCATGCTTGACAGTAAATTTTATCTATTTTATGTCTATTTTTCCTATTGAGAATAAATAAATAAATAAATAAATAAATAATAAAAACTATTTTTTATTTTTATGAATGAATATAATTTGTTCACAATGTTTGAAGTTGTTATATTGATCATAAAAATGGAATATCTAAAACAAAATTAATGACTATAATAAAGTTGTAATAAAGTAATCATATGAAAAAGTGCCTTTGAATAATATAATTAAAAAAAAAGATATTTGTTAGATATTGTTTGTCATTCAAAAAAGAAATGAATTATTTTAGATTAAATTCATAAATTTATTATTTATGAATTTATCATTTTAAATTCATAAATTATTTTAGATTAATGATAAAGTAAAATTAAATTCATAAATTTATTATTTTAGATTGGAATAAAATGATAATAACTTTTTTTTAATACATTCCTCTTATGTATAAATATAAATAATAAATGATATCTATAAACAACTAAATCATCATAATTAAGTGACTTTCAATTTTATTTGTTTATTTTTTTTTTATCGAAATTACTGCTTGAAATATTTCTTTGAAAAAGAGTATAAAAATTAGTTTTTTTTTAAAAAAAATTAAAAAAGTAACGTAAAATAATGGCAAAGCCAGAGCGCACCCTAAATTTTGATCGCAGATTTTCGGTTTGATTAGTTGTGAAAACCAAACCGTCTAACGCTCAACTCGTCAAACTGATTTTATTCGTTTGCGCATTCCGTCCAATTACCATTCCGCAAAAAAAAAAAAAAAAAAAAAAAAAGCTAAATCTTCATTGCCTTCCAAACAGCACCATCTGAAATCTCTTTATACTCCATTCATTTTCTGCAACTCTCTCCTTTTCCTTACCTCTTCATCGATTTTGCTGTAATTCCTCCGTTTCTAGGTTCTCGCGTAAAGCTTACATAGCAAGGGAATAATGGATTGGGGGAACGTAACAGTTGAAGATCTGATCGATGCACTCAGGGAAGTCGACTGGTCATCGCCACCACGTCCTCTATCTGAATTCTTTTCAAGATTTACAATTCCTAAATCTTCTTCAAAATGGAATAGCCGCCTCAAGTGCAATCTCTACTAGTAACCATGATAACCATTTCTTGTTGATTCTTCCGATTCGAGTTTCATTTCGTTTCGCGGAAGAGTATGCTGATTCAGTTGTTTTTTTGTTTTGTTTTGCACAGCTATCGCACTAATTACTTCCTTATGATCATTCTGATTCTAGGTATTCCTATGCTGTTTTAATTCATTTTTTAGGTTTTTTATTTGCAATTAAATGTGTTGTAGACGTGTATCGATTTCAATTAATTAATTTTTTGAACATATGATAGCTAAGTGATACCTTGACACGTTCTGATTACTGACTGCAGGATTGGGATTCCTCAGGCGCCCACTTGCTATATTTGCTGCTCTTTTTACTGCACTTACTGTTGCCTTTCTTAATGACAGGTACTCTGCTTTTATTATACCTCTTTTTCTTCAACTGCTTTTATATGTAAGAAATGAGTATAGATTAGTTTGCTAAAATTTTGATCAGTAGAATTTAAAATCTAATGTTTATCTATCAATTTATTCATGAATATTGAATTATCTTATTATACATTATGCTATGGTTTTTGTTAGACTTGGTGAATTATATTGAGAATGAGTACCGGAGAAGAAAGGTGGTCTATACATTGTGAGTCAGATATATTATTGTGGTATCTAAGTAACCGAAACTGTTTGTTGCATTGGTCTGAATGTCTCTTTACCAGTCAGTTGATCAGCACGGCTGATGTCTATTTTCTGGAGTGTTATTCGTTCAAATATTATGAGGAGAGTGCCTTATGTTTTTTACATGGCTGAATGAGTCCAAGCGTCCAACCATAGATGGTTTAATGCATCCAAATATTTTATATTTTGTCAAGAACTGTTTTCTCAAATATTAGAAGGAAGTGCTGGATCCACAAAACAGCTAAAACTTTCATTACGGAGGCTTGATGACATGCTAAAGATTAGATTAATCTAAGAGGCAAGCATCACATTGGTTTTTCCAATAAAATTGGTGAACTCTGTGAAACGTTTTTCCCTGTACATTCAGAGATAGAAATTCATAATTGTGAAGGATAAAGGACGAAGATGATTTTACATCTGATGGCTACATCTATATGCACAAGAGTACATAGTTTCGGGTGCAATCACATGTTTAAGGGAAATATACAGGGATACAATTCTAGGGTGAACTACTGTAATATATTGAAAGAATTTTGCCTGAGGTTAGGCTAGAATGTTGTTGTTTCTAAAGGTTGGCATTTTGAAGAAATTCATGAGTTAAACAAGGTAGAATCGGAGCAGGGAATATGTTAAATTTCTTATTTATATGCCACTGGAGACTTTCATCCCCATTTTTCATGCAACGTGCCTCAATGCCAAGTTTTTGTACCCAGGTTTTAAATATCTTATTAGTGAATGCTTGAAAACTAGTTTCTTCAATCTTTGGTATTGCTAGTTATCCAACATTAGTTTATGTTTTTCTTTTTTTAGTTGATTGTGTCCCAATTATGCTTTTGGTGGATTTGAGAGGCTGATTGCTCTAACTGGATTTGGAAGACAACAGATGTCTTCTTTAGAATTTATTGATGGTTGCTATGAAGCCAGAGTAACGTCTAGGGGAATTGGCTGCATGGTGGATTATTCTTATTTCAATAGTATGGGAGGGGGTATGCTAAGTCTCTTAAAAATGGTTTTCAATTCACTTTATTAGGACATGTTTTATCCATATTATGTGCCTAAAATGACATTCATAACAAGCGATTGGCCTTGCATGAAATTTAGAGGAGAGTGAATAATCATGATCTGGATCTTCATTTCGTGTTCATATTCTCATAGATGTCTTTTTGCACTTTTTTTTATTGTATTTTCTACATTCTCCTTTCTCCTTATTGGGGTGGGTATCATGAAACCTGAAATAAGTTTTTCATGATGTTCAACTCCTGGTTACTGATTTTTTCTTCTACAGCTTTGCTAGTACTTTTAGTGAGAAGGCAACAAGAACTGTGAGACAATTCTCTCCACGTCTCGCAGCTAAGATGAGACCTCCTCATACGTAAGCATATTTGCATGCTATTGTTTGTAAGAGTCATCTATAATTGCCATTTATTCACCATGTTTCAATTAACAGACCTGTTATTCGCGGGCGCCCGTCAACTAAAAGAGCAATTCATATATGTGGTCAGCCACGTTGGGTGTTTGTCCTGATATTCTCTTTTGGTAATTACATATTTAGAGTTCAGACTGTCATTTGAAGTGTTGTGTTATACATTTTCAAGTGATTCAACAATATTTTTTCTTGTTATTTTCTCATTTGCAGCAAGTTTCATTCTTTGGTATGTGTCCTGCGGCCTGTTGATTGTTTCTTGGGCACTTGCCATCGGGCTTCTTGGTTTGTTTCTTTGTTATGCTTCACACTTTTTCCTTTACAATTAAAAACTTCATCTTAATCAATTTTGAATGACTCGCTTTTTTGTACTCACAGCTACCATTCTACATGCAAGTCTTAGAACACCTAATCTGAAAGCACGTTTGAACACATTTCGAGAGGAATTTCGTGCTGTTTGGCGCAATTATAGTGAGCTGTAGCTTTGATGGAGTTTTATGTAAGTAAATCTGGGGTGATTGTTTTGTTGAAGTTGGGATCTGTATGATAAGGCATGCATTTTTCATTGCATTTGTTCTTGGAAAAAATACACAAATTTTTAAAGATTTGTGATTTTTCATGATATTTAGCAGTCTATGGTTTTTTGGTACATTTTCATACCATGCTCATTGAACTATTTTTAGAAATTCAAGAACGAACAAATGTGTTATAATTTTAATAAATGTGAAATGAAAGAAAAAATTATGCAAATGCGATTACTCCATCAATTAAGAAAATGCCTCATGACGACATTTTAAGGTGCAACTTGGCAAAAAGTACGAAAATTTGACTTGTTTTATGTATGTAAATAGATTAGAAAGGATTTATAAAGACCATGATAATCCAGTAATCTAAACTAGCCTAGCTACATTACTTCTTCTGAAGCATTCATTTGAAATTTACTGTAGGTCTAATCATCAAATTTCTTTCTTTTATTCTTCCATGATCACATATTATTCAAAATATTGACCAAATATTCAAAAGCGTTAAGAACAATAATAGGAGAATAATAAGGAGCTTCCCCTGCTAAGGACTTGAAATCTTCTGTTTAAACTTAGCTTCCTATATAACTTAGAATTTCATTTCCCCCTTCTTTTTAGCATATTTTCTTAACGATACAACACAGCTTTGAAAAACAGCATATGACTATTTGTGTTCTCTTGCTTATTGTTATTGTTTTGCCTCAAGTCACCTCACGGGTGTGTGTTCCGTGATGGCCATGTAACTTTCTTCAGCTGGTTTTTATGCATGAAAGAAGTGTCACATGATCATTTGCTGGCTGGTTAGATTTTGAAATTGAAATTTCTTATTTCATCTGTTTAAACGTCTATGGAGTAGATCATTGATGAATTTAGATTAAATTCAACAAATAAAAGAATACTTGCACAAACACACACGCACGATTTCAATTTCAAATATATAAATATTTATAAAAATTTGCATACAAGGTTCCATTGTCTTTTTAAAAAATAGCCTAAAACAGCAACAAGTTATGTGTTCCCACAAACAAGCAAGAGATAGAGAGATCCCTATCGGTGCTAAATATCAGCCCTAACTCTTCTAGAGTTCGGTCTTGATTTGCTTCCATGTGTCTAAAGTTTTGTTTTGTCCATTAAATATTCATTTGTGACTAGCGTTCTGTTTGGTTGTGGGTAATCTTGGCTTTCTTTTTCCTTGTATAAACTGACATTTATCTATTATTATGATTACCGGTATTAGGCATTCCAATGATGAACATTGCAAGCTAATCACAAATGCAGTCTCTTTTTTAATTGCAGCAGTTGCTTTCGTGTCTGTTAAAAACTTGGCATGGCTGCATGAGTCAACTCGGGTTTACTGCTGCTTCGAACGACTGGACTAGTATTCCCTTGCAATCACTGCCAACCTTCACAAGTTTTCAACATGATGTAAATCGTTATTAACTTCCCTTCATGTAAAGCAAAACGTTTGCATGTGTAACCAATATCTGAAGAAATCTAAACAGGTAAATTGGAGAAAACATTCACAGGATTTATGGGCAAGCTATTAATTAGCCTTTTCTTTGGTGTTTTACTACGGAAAAGTACCAACCAACTCCTTTTCCTTGTGTCTTTCTCTTTTAGTTTCTATGAGCTTGAAGTTTATAAAATGTTCCTTTGTATGGCATGAAGCGGTTTTGTGCAACAAAAGTGCAAGTTGGGCGATTTGTTGTGATTGCGAGGGTTGCGATTGTTTCTTGACATTTCGGAGATTTTCAATTTTTACTTTCTTGAGTGAAGATTTCCCTATATTACTCATTGTTAAGAGGGTTCGTATTATATTTGGTCAACAATGATGGAGCCCTTTTCTTTATTCTTTTTTGTCAAGGGGTATGATGACTATTCATTTCGCTTTGTTTCTGACTGTATTATCTTGTAAAGTTTCATTAGTATGTTTTGCCATTTTTTTTTAATTGCCACCGGTGTACAGCCTCCTTTCTATTTATGACCATCTGGTTAGTAGTTCCAAATTATGTTCTTAAACTAAAGGTCTATGGTGATCAAGATTTATTATATAACATTCCTAATTCCAAAGGAGACGTGACTCTTGTTTTTATTTTCTCAACAATTTTCTATGTTCTACAAAGTAAATAATTCATCTTTCTCCGCGATTCATGATCGTTGCCTTGGAAAAGATTGATTAAACCACATAGAAACTTGAGCCTTACCTGAAGCCCTTCTCCATGAGGCAACGCGAAAAAGAAAATTTCTTTATGCCTCAGTGGATTGAGAGTCGAGAGAATTTTACATCAAATCGATCAAGCTCTTGTCACATGCTCCCGACACACTGTAACCAAGCCTCACAAATTGATAACAAGCTTCAAAAGTGTAACAAAATCGTTTAACCATTCAAGTTTTTGAATACGGTGATATCTACTACCAATTCATCGATCCTTCCTCCCTTCGCTCGTAAGGACATTATGTACCAAAGCTACGATCTCCGGCATCCCCGAGTCCAGGAACTATGAACCTGAAAGGAGCAGACGAGCACAAGTACTAAGGACCACGTAATTGTTATATGAGCTTTTCCGTGATAACATCCACAGGTACTCACCCTTTGTCATTGACTATTGGATCGATGATGCCAGTATAAACATGAAGCCTATAAGATGAAAGTTAACGGCAAAAAACGAGTAAAAACCATAGAAGCCAAATGTTCCAAAGTTTTAACCGCAAAAGATGTTTATTTGATATTACCCAGGGAATTTCTCGCTTAGCCTTTGCAGGGCTGGTGGAGCAGCAACTGCAGATATCTGGTTTACAATACAGCTTCATTCAGTGGTATACCAATCTTAGTTCAAACATCTAAGACACAGAGAAAGGAAATAACACTAAAATGTACTAATAAATGGAGTAGCAAACGACAAAGCCATGTATACACCAAACAAGAAACAGCTTAAGGGCGCGCTTAGACAACTGACATGCCATCAATCGACAGGCAGATTTCATTCTAGCTAGCAAATGATCTTATATAAACAGTTACAAACCAACAAACAAATAGATAGATAGTACTTGAGCTTATCATTACTGAATAAACTGCGGATAGTGTTTTTCTCCATGATCAGTAAATACCATCAACTTCATACAGATACGTGTTGTTTGGCACCTCCCTCAGCAAGCCATTTTTGATGGTGTACACCCTCACATATTGAAATTTTTTTATTCATTTTATATGTGAAACAAGCAAAATCAATATTGGGTTCTTTGGCAAATGAGACTGTTCATGCGAGGAATCAATCTAAAGATGGTCATCAACTTGGAATATTTTCTTTTCCCACAAACCAAAGCCAATTTTTCCACAGCATCTTATGCTAATAATTATGCAAAAAACAACCATCAAGCAGAGATTTGATCTTCTTAGTAAGATAAAAAAGATCATATAAAGATCAAGAAACTGCATGCTAAAAATAGAGTTAAATCACTTTTGAAGGAAAATTTCAAATACTCAACAAAAAGGCCACATCAAAACAATGGGGTGCAGTGCAAGAGATTTTCAGATAGTATATTTACCACTTTTATTTGTCTGTTTTCAACCCCAAGGTCCTTAATGAGGTCGAGAGCTGCAACTATTGTGCCACCTGAAATCAAACACAAGATTTCAGAAACTGGAAAGCACAAACAAGCATTTTAAAGGAGCGAAAAATCACCACAACTAAGCATATTAATACCATGGTTCATTATCTGCCTGACACAAGAATATTATTATAATTGTATAAGCTTCCATGCAGTATGAAACAAATGCAAAAGTTTATTATCAAAATACAACAAACATTGCCAGTGTTTCACTCAGTAAGCAGGCATTCTTACCCGTTGCAAGCATAGGATCTACCACAAATACTCGAGAATCTGGGGGAAACTCTTTAGGTAGCCTATAATGAATTGCAAAATGAAAAAAGAAAGAAGTCACAAAAGTGAGAAAAGGAAGTTCTAAGTCACCAATTATATGACAAAATGTAGAAGCTGCTGCAGAAAAACAGGACCCAAGTAATATGCTATTAATCATCTGGATTAAAAAGCTTACTTATTCAGATATATTGAGGGCTGAAGCGTGTCCTCATCTCTGCTTATCCCTTAAATTTCCAGAAGGTGAGAGAGAGGGTTAATATCAATAAGCCAAAACCAAAAACAGAACTCGAAAAACAGAATTCAAAACCCATCTAGTTTAAGGAAAACATATTTTTAGAGCCATTAAAGGACGGCATTATCATTCTTGATCCTGTCTGGAGGATGGTCAACACAAAGTGGTGATTATGTAATTCCTCCTTAAGTCTTAACATTGAAATATTTATGAGAGAAAGATTTAATCACAAGGCTAAACAGTGTTATTGTATAATCAAATCACAAGAAAGAAATCTTCAGAACATGAACATGTAGTTGTATTATTATATAATACAAATCAGTTTATCTAAGTAAAATTTGTTTGCGTGAATTCACAATTAGTTCTATGCCAGAATTATTAAGCATAAATAGTCCATGATCCCGACTTCCCACTACACATAGTAGAATAAACTTTCTTACCAATGTGATAGGTTTTTGTAGCTGGCAAGATTGATGAAGCGTGTTCTGCAAGAGCAAGACCAGCTCTCAAGATTGGAACAACCTAAAGTTTAATACAAGAAATTTCAAAAAAGTGACTTGCTAAGAAGCATTGAAGCTTAATAAATCAAAACCATTCTGCCAGCAACCTTGGCCACCCACCAGAAAACTCAGGTCAGCATTAAATATGAAAAATGTGATGGAAGATATATCACTAAATACAATAATAAAGGAACAGAATAATTTAACTAACCGCCACAGGCTCCCTTGGATCAATAAATTCAACTGATGCAACACCCATTGGCGACTGGATCTCCCCAGTGATGGTAGGCTGGAAGAAAGACCACATAGAAACAAACAGAAAAGACCCTCAAAAGCCATCGTAGAATAAAGAAGCACTTTCATAATTTCATTGGAGCAGAACCAGACTAAGACATAACCTGACTGTTTTCAAGCACCACTGAATAATTTGTAAACGACAGAGATTTCTATGACTTGTAACTAATATCAAGTATGACGAAAAACAAATATTGCTGGTAGAAATTTGCACCAAAACCAAGCTTGTATCATCGTTAAGTTGGTTAAAATTCTCAAATTTATGCTGATGAGAAAATTAACGTAAATTCCCTACATACAAATGCACACACTAAAAGCGTAGCAGATCAAAAGCCAACAAAAAGCACGTAGCAATCCAAATTATAACCGTAAATATGGCTTTCTAGCTCTGGCATCGATCAGTAAAACAAAACAGGAATCACATACATTTGAACAATAACTTTCGAATCAAATCAAATAATCTTTTCTGACAATTATATTTCTAAAAGGAAAGAAAGAAAAAGAATGATTCATATCAGCAAATTAAATGGAAAAACAAACAAACCAGCCAATCCCTTGAAGCTTCATACATAAGCAGCCTCCCCAACTCAGCCAAGGCATTTTCTGCAGCAAAAAGTAAATAAATAAATAAATTAGCAAGCATCCACTCAGGCATAGAGACAAAATAAAGGAGAAGACTTAACTGAAAATAGGACTAGGAGTCTGCTCATTTCTAAGAACTGATACCCAGTGCTTTATCAATGGGTGTGGTGGAACAAACACCTAATATAAGAAACTAAATCAATTTAGCAACTAAACCCATCTCAACAAAATGGAAACGATGAAAAGGATTGATCGAACTAACAAGCATTCTATCTCCTGAAATAGGCTTCTCCTCAGTAGCCATATGGGATTTGACAGTCAGATATGTAGCATTGGAAAAGGACATCTAAAATAACATCAAACGATAACACCGATCAAAAAGGAGCAAACTTCAGCAGAAGTCTATATATATATATATATATATATATATATATAAATAATAGAATCAAACAAAGAAGAAAAAAACAGAGAAAGGAGTTGAAAGTATGAAGAACCTTTTTGAAAGTGGGAAAAGAGGGGAAAGGAGAAAGATGAAGAGAAGGGTTTTGAAATGGACATTTATAAGCAAAACGGGGCGTAGAAGGAGGGCAACGGATACCCAAATTAATATGGTACAACGCCATGCATTACCAACAACTATTGCTTCGATTCGATCTGAAAAACAAGGTTTTTTTGTAGGATTATGTTACTTTTTTTGGTTGCAATCCTTACATGAAAGATATGAGATCTGCCTGGTCGTTGGTTTCAGTCTACTAATAGTTACGGTTTCAGTTCAAAGCCCAATGGGCTTTTCCCTCTCCAATTACTCGTAGACCCTTTACAATAATACTGAATAAATTTTGTAATGAAAAATTAAAATAATGGATATTTTATATAATTAGCTTAAGAGAATATCTTATTTTTAGATCCTTTTATAAATTTTTGTTATTTTTAAAATATTATTTGATTAAAGAGGATTTAGTTTCATTATTTAATATTTTCTATTAATAATGAAAATTTTAAATTACACAGATTTAAAGTATCATATGATTTTTATGTTTATTAAATTAATATTGCTACAACTTTATTTTGCCTATTCGATAATTATAAATAATTATGATAATTAATAATGATTAATAACTTAAAAAATTAGTATTTAGAATAATCTCAGCTATCATAATTATCTTAAATATTAATAAAAGCTATTAAGCATTCTTTAAAATAATTGTCATCAGGAGGAGTTGCCGATAAATAACTTGTTAAATAAATATATAATAGCATTTTCAGGAAAACAGAGAACAAAATCCATGGAATTTTTATTTTTGTTCTCTAATGGCGAGCAGAGAAACAAGAAAGATTTGGGAGGGAGTGTTTGTGCTTCAGATCTCGCCATCCCAAAATTCTTCGACACTTTTGTAAGGGATTTGCGTTTGGTGAACGGCAAAATCCCCGCGGTGAAGTCTTCGCTGCATCAACATGAGCACATCATCATTTTAGAGTCTTGTCAAGTCCATCCGATTGCAGCATTTTGTGAAAGATTGCGTTACCTGGTGGATTCCAGAAAATTTGGAGAGAAGTTTTGGAGGAATACACCAATCAAACAAGCTAATGTTTTGTTTGATCCGTGACTCGTTTACGCTCTTCGGAAGGATGCTGTGGCCTCTCTGAATCCCCCAGCGTAGAGCCACTTGTGCTGGCGATTTGTTAAGCTTGTCAGCGATTTCAACTAGTATTGGCTCCTTCAGGATTTCTCCTTTGAACAAAGACCCCGGTGATCCAAGTGGAGAATATGCCTGCAAATCAAATACTATATGGTCAATGGATCATTCCATAATCACAAAGAAAATTGTGTTGTACGTACCGATAGATGAATCCCAGTCGATTTACAGAAATTATGAAGCGCAGGTTGATGCCAGACCGGGTGGCATTCCACCTGATTAACAGCTGGGATTACTTTGCATATTTCACAAGATCTTGTAGCTTCTTCGTTGAGAAATTGCTGACACCGATGGCTCTGGCCTGTCCTGACGCATATAAACATTCCATGGCAGACCATGTTTCTGTCAGGCACAACGGAGCAAAGTTTTCAGGGTCCCAACCTGAAGTCCCAGGCTTGGTGCGAAATGGCCATTGTATCTGCAACAATAATAGAAGCAATTAGGATGGATATCGACCGATTATCTATCATTTGTACAAAAGTGATGAAGCATACGAGATAGAGATCGATGTAATCAAGCTGGAGGTCTTCTAAAGTTTTAGTCAGTGCCTTGGAGACATCTTCAGGAGCATGATCGGTACACCTGAAAAAACCACGATTTTATTATTATTGCAGAGTAATGGTGATTGGCATTTAATCAAAATCAAAGAAATTATACCCAAAAACTCATGTACCAGAGCTTAGATGTGATGAACAGTTCACTGCGGTCCACTTCTCCAGAGGAAAATACTTCTTTTAATGCTTCTCCAATCTGCATTTAGCAACAATAAGGAAAACAAAAAACAGGAAGCAAAGCCTCAGTTAACAGTATAACTCACCTCTTTATCATTATTGTAAGAAACTGGATTGGACATGGCCCACCCGCATCTTTGACATGGTTAGGCAACGGCCCATACGCGAGCTTAACATGGATTGGACACGGTCCATACGCGAGATTAACATGGATTGGACACGGCCCATACACGAGCTTAACATGGATTTGACACGGACCATACGCGAGTTTAACATGGATTGGACACGGCCCATACGCGAGATTAACATGGATTGGACACGGCCCATACGCGAGCTTAACATGGATTTGACCCGGGCCATACGCGAATTTAACATGGATTGGACACAGCCCATACGCGAGATTAACATGGATTGGACACGGCCCATACGCTAGCTTAACATGGATTTGACACGGGCCATACGCGAGTTTAACATGGATTGGACACGGGCCATACGCGGTCCAGGCAGGGGCGCCACACGGCCACCACGCGGACGCCACGCGGACGCCACATGGACGCCTGACGCGGATTACACACGGTTTACACACGGTACACCCCAACACACTCCCCAAACTTGGAACACGTGCCAATGACACGCGCCGCCACTCGCGCCACCACCTTATGCCACGCGCGCGCGTAAGCGCCCGCGCCAGGGAAGCATTCACCATATTCCCAGCCCAAAAAGCGTGCAAACACACAGCATACACTCCCCCAGCCCAAGCCCAGCAAGTATTATAGTATTAAGCATTATTATTATGATTTATCATCCAAGAATTATTAAGGTATTGTATTAAGCTTTAAAATGTAAAATTTCAATACTTTATATCATAATGTTTTTAATAAAACGTACTACATTTCTATCGCAATTACTGTATATTTTCAAAATAACAATATAAGCATTTCAGGAAAAATAATTTTTACATAATTATCCCAAAAAATACATCAAACCATACACCATTACTACAAATTTTAAAGAATATACTACTAATCTAGAATTTTATGTATAATATAGATCGAAATTTAATCCAATTACAAAGATAATGCATAATTCAAGAAATAACATACATCACATAATGAGCAGTTGAAGGGGAATGCATAAATTTTACTTTTTTAAGGTTCATCTTATTTATAATTAAATAAATTTAAGTTTGTTGATTCCAATAGATTTAATCAAATTTTAAATAAATCTAATAAATATAAATAGTAAAATTAATTATTTACTTTTTTATTTAAAAATAAAAAATTATCAACAATAATTCAGATTTCCCATTAATAATTAAATTAATCAATATTATTATCTGTTTATATAATTATAAAATTTAATTATAAATATTACCTATAAAATATTAAATTTTAATTATATAATTAATAAATATTTATAAAATACATAATTTATATGTGTCCTTTTTCAGTCTAAGGTTATTTATGTAAATACATGATTTTAAGAAAGAATTTCTATTTTTATAGGGATATGTGCAAAGTATTTGCAAAAGTGATTTTTTTATTTTTTTTCAAACTTTTTCTTTAACTTTTTTTTATTTTCAAAAATGTGATATTTACATTTTTAAAAATATAATATATTGTTTTCTACTAAAATGTATTTTAAAATTGCTAAAATGTATTTTAAAATTAAAAATTGTTAACTAAAAAAGTATATTCTAAATTAATATTAAAAAATTATAATTTAAAATTTTAATATTAAATACTCAAAATATTTATATTAAATATATAATATATATTAAAATAATATTTTTTTAGTATTTGTTAAGTGTATTATATTTTATATTTTTCAGGATTTATTTTTCAATATAAAACATATTATTTCCTATACAAACATATTTTGAAATTAAAAATAAGCAAAATATAAAACGTATGTTATTCTAAATTAATATTAAAATATTATAATTAAAAAATTTTATATCAAATATTTGAAATATATATATTACATACCTAATACATACTAAAATGATATTTTTTCAATATATATTAAATATATTACATATATAATACTTTCTAGTATCTATTAAAGATATAAACATCGATAGATTTCACTATACATAGCTATAGGATTTTTGCGATTGATTCTGGCGCTGTACACCTTCATTTGTCAGAAATACCCTCTATCAATCCTAAAAATGACAAAAAAATTGAAGTGAAAAATTGGATTTTATGAAGGCTATTTATGTAAAAGTTCATGAAAAAACAACAAAATTACCATCGCCATTTTCATTTTCTTTTCCTTTTTAAATGAATACCAACACAGCCCTAAGATTTTGATTTTGTTGAATGGACAAACTAAACGACATCATTTTGATTTTTCAGCCTATTACATTTTTTTAAGCCAAAAATGGAATGAGGGTTATCACACGCATAACATGCTTTTCATGCCAAAACAAAAATAGTATCCTTTTGTGGAGTTCAATTGTCAAACAAAAATTCTTTATAATAATAATTAAAATAATATTTATTCATTTATTTTTAATTATAATTAATTTACTTAATTTTAAACGTTAATCATAAAATCAGTTTTATTTTTAAATTAATAAAAATATTTTTTATCATTAAATTATTTGTCAAAAATCAATGAATTTTAATGTCACTCTTTATTATTTTATATGATTTTTTAAATAATAATATTATACTTAAGTTTTTTTTCAGAAATACTTTTAGCAATATTTTGAAAATAATAATACAAAATTATGGAATATTTTGAATATTTATAATTAATATTAAATTTTAAATATTTCAAAAAAAAAGTATAAAGTAAATTAGATTAAAAATAAGAAATTATTTGATATTTCTTAAAAAATTAATTATATTAGGTAAATTGTTAATTTATGTTGTAAGAATTTAATTTATAAATGAATTAAAAGTAATGATAAAAATTTGAAATTAACAATCCTCTAAAATTTAAATGAATCTTAAATTATAATTTATGATTAATATTTAATTATCATAAAATTACCTAAACTGTTTGTTTCTTATTAGTAAATTTGAATTTATTTTATATTTAGTGCAATTCAAGGTAATTAAAATGAATGTAGATTTAAATTTAAAATTTAGATTTAAAATTTTATAATTATAATTATATTTGGATTATTGAAAATTTAATTTAAGAAATTAAACATATGACATACATAAAATTAATTAGTTTTTTTTAGAGTAATTGAACTTTGAATTTTTGAATTTGGACAAAATTATTCAATTACTTTTTTATTATTGATTTTGGCCAATGTTTATTCGGTTTGTAACTCTTATTTTAATTTACCATATATTTTTTTCAAATTATTTTTTTCTTTTAAAGTTATTATTTTATAATATTAATATTTTCAATTTATTTTTTACAAAATATGTAAGTGATATAAAAAGTAATATTAGTATTTATATATGATTTAATAAATAATTTTTAAATAAATTATTTTAGGATTTATCTAGTATATATATAAAGCCAAATAATATTTAACAATGCAATTGCAAATCAATTTTGCAATTGTTCACTTGAAATATCATCTATCATCTATCAAACGTTCAAATCACTGGATCTGGATCTTGATGTAAAAAGAAAACTGAAAACTAACCGGCGTGGTTTTGATTATCCTCTTTTTTCCCGTAAATACCCTCTTCTATTATACAAAATATCAACATTACTCTCAAAATCTGAAAAAAAGAAAGAATTAACCGGCGTGGTTTTGATTATCCTTGCGTACTGCCATTTCCTTTCCTGCTTCACTCCTATCTATGAACTGTTTTCTTCTAAAGGAAATGTGGGTGGGGCAGTTTCCATGTGGTTGAAGCAGCATCTGTCGTAAGATGCGGTGATATTTATCTGTCAAGGTAACCCTGACGGGTGAATAACCCTGCCCATATTTAATGGTAAAGGGGTTATGGAGCCTGACTTGTTGAGGACAGGTGACAGGCTCAAGCCCCAGTCGAGTTCATGGTACTAAAGTTTACTGCAGCTAATGAATGGCTTCTAGCTCGCTCACTTAGCTGGATTGAGCGATCGCTGTACCTCACTTGGGAAATTTTCTTTTCTACCTGTCTTCCATGTCCCACATTAGGCATAAAATTTGCTCCACATGCATGCAATTGAGTTGACGTCTAGAATAATACAGCTTCATGGTGACTTACCTAATCTTTTACTAATTAATTGGGATAGGAAACATTCTGTTTGAAGATCGAAACATGATTATATGTCAGTAGACATGATACATTTTCAATAAAACATCATAATCTCAAATGGAAATAATTGTATACAAGGAAACACCATAGTTTGCTTTTGAATATTCTGTTACTTGATCGTACATGATTTAGGTCTTATTTTTTTTTTTGGATGCTTGTACCACAGAGGTTTGAGTCTGTTTACGTAGACGATGAAGTTCGAGGGGTGAAGGATCGTTCGCCATATGCTTGGCAAGAATGAAAGCCAATGTTTCTTTCTATTCGGGCCTTGAAAACATTCAATGAACACCGTTTACATAGATGAGATATTTACTTGTTTCACGTGCTTCGAATATGATAATCCCTCCCTTTTATTTTTTTTTCTCTTTTAAAATTATATCAGTTTAATTTATATTATTTTTAATTGATTTTTTATTTACATGCCCATATATAATATAATAATATTAATTTCCTCTTATTTTTCTTCTTCTTTTTTCTTTTTCTTTTTCTTTTTTTTTAATGCTAAAGTATTTTGTCCTCCATGCTCTTTTTTTACTATTATGTTATTTCATGTTTTTGTATTGCTTTTTCTTGTAATTGATTTCTTTATGTCATGATGTATTATATTCTTTTGTTCTATTATGATTTTATTGTTTACTATAATTTTTTATTATGATAAATATATATAAATAAATATTTAGTATATAGTGTATTGTTAGATACATTTATGCACCTATATAAGAGGTTGGTATCTCTTTCATTACTTCTTTTTTTTTTTCAAATATTTTTTATTTTATTTAGCTCAATTATAATAAGCTTTTTTAAATCTTGTTATCTCCGATTTATTATTATTATTTTTACTATGATAAATATATATAAATATATATATATAATTTGATATTTTTAAAATAGATATGTATATTTTATTATATATTACATATGATATGTATATATATTTTAATATATATCATATATATATGCATTTATTGATATATATTATATAATATATAGTATATCGTACCTAATTGTATGAGGTTAAATGTATTACAAGTCATCAAATTTTGCTTATTTTCTAAGAATGATTTTCAAATTTTAATTTATTATTATTATATTTTAACTTTGTTTTGCAAAATATTATCCAAAGGAATTTCGATGAAACTTTGCTTATATGAATAAGAACTATTTTTAGAATATTCTTTACATATTAGCATAAGTTTATTAAAAAAAGTATTTTAAAATTTAAATGATAAAATATTTATAAATTATTATTTTTTATTTGACAATAGTTTAAATTATGTTTTTCTTAATGTAAATTATAAATATAATGAAAATATTTTCAGTTTTTTATATTTCAGTTAAATGTTTTAAAATTTTTTAAATAAGTTTTAAAATTATATCAAAATTAAATTTTGATAAATAAATAAATTCTTTAAAATTTTTAAATAATTTTATAAAAAAATATTATAGTTTAGAAGTTAAATAATTAAATTTTTTATATTATCTAGTAAATATATAGCATTTGAGTTTTATTATTTTTTATTAATATATATCTCTACAATATTACATTGATTTTGAAAAAATAATATAAGATTTTATTAATTTAATGTAAATTTAACAAAATCTTACAAATTAATTTAAAATAAAATTCATGTATATCTTAATAAATTTAATATTTCGACTATCACATAAGTCATGTTTATATAGAAAAAGATAAACCAAATCGACTATCTTTTTCCTTTTGAAGTTTGAGTTAGTTGTTTGATTTCAAAAATTTTAAACTAATTATTTTATTTTATATATTTTTTAATTAAAATTAATTTTTTATCCCATAAAAAGTACGAAATCATTTATAAAGATATATTTGACATCAAAAATCATAGATGGATTAAATTAATCATAATAATTTGATTAAAAATGATTTAGTTCCAGTATTTAATAGTTTTGATGAATAATGGATTTAAATTAGTATTGCTATAATTTTATTTTACCTATTTGATGATTATAAATGATTGGGATGATTAATAACTAAAAATAATATTTAGAATAATCTCTGTTATCATAATTATTTTAAATAAAATAAAAGCAATCAAGTATTCTTTAAATTTGTACAACAAATTCGAAAAACACTTAGAAAAGTAATTACCAACACCATCATAAGAAATAATTGTCATTGAGAGTGGACGATAAATGACAAAATAAATACATATTAGGATTCTTTTTATTGATTTGTCATTTATGTTTTGTATTAAATAAATATATTGTAAGATTCCTCCTGTTGGCTTCCATTCCATGTGGAATCACTACGCATAAAAGCAAATAACAAACTCCATGCGATTTTTATTTTTGTTCTCTAATGGTGAGTAGAGAAACAAGAAAGATTTCGGAGGGAGTGTCTCTGCTTCAGATCTCGCCATCCCATAATTCTTCCACGCTTTTGTATGGGCTTTGCGTTTGGTGAATGGCAAAATCCCCGCGGAGAAGTCTTTGCTGCATCAACATGAGCACATCATCATTTTAGAGTCTTGTCAAGTCCATCTGATTCCAGCATTTTGTAAAAGATTGCGTTACCTGGTGGATTCCAGAAAATTTGGACAGAAGTTCTGGAGGAATACACCAATCAAACAAGCTAATGTTTTGTTTGATCCGTGACTCGTTTACGCTCTTCGGAAGGACGCTGTGACCGCTCTGAATCCCCCAGCGTAGAGCCACTTGTGCTGGCGATTTATTAAGCTTGTCAGCGATTTCAACCAGTATTGGCTCCTTCAGGATTTCTCCTTTGACCCAAGACCCTGGTGATCCAAGTGGAGAATATGCCTGCAAATCAAATACCATACGGTCAATGCATCATTCCATAATCACAAAGAAAATTGTGTTGTACGTACCGATAGATGAATCCCAGTTGATTTACAGAAATTATGAAGCGCAGGTTGATGCCAGACAGGGTGGCATTCCACCTGGTTAACAGCTGGGATTACTTTTGCATATTTCACAAGATCTTGTAGCTTCTTCGTTGAGAAATTGCTGACACCGATGGCTCTGGCCTGTCCTGACGCATATAAACCTTCCATGGCAGACCATGTTTCTGGCAGACACAATGGAGCGAAGTTTTCAGGGTCCCAACCTGAAGTCCCAGGCTTGGTGCGAAATGGCCAATGTATCTGCAACAATAATAGAAGCAATTGGGATGGATATCCACCGATTATCTATCATCGGTACAAAAGTGATGAAGCATACAAGATAGAGATCGATGTAATCAAGCTGGAGGTCTTCTAAAGTTTTAGTCAGTGCCTTGGAGACATCTTCAGGAGCATGATCCGTACACCTGAAAAACCCACGATTTTATTATTATTGCAGAGTTATGGTGATTGGCATTTAATCAAAATCAAAGAAATTAAACCCTAAAAACTCATATACCAAAGCTTAGATGTGATGAATAGTTCACTGCGGTTCACTTCTCCAGAGGAAAATACTTCTTTTAATGCTTCTCCAATCTGCATTTAACAACAGTAAGGAAAACAAGAAACAGGAAGCAGAGCCCCATTTAACAGTATAACTCACATCTTTCTCATTATTGTAAGCTTTAGCGCAATCAATGTGCCTGTAGCCAGCCTGCAAAACAAAAATCATCAGTATACATCCTTTCGATCACGGAATCCGTTTAAAGATATGCATTGCGCTGATACGATTATGAAAAGACGATAATCATCATCGTTACTCTATAAACAAGATCGATTAAAAGCAAACCTTGATGGCAGCTTTAACGGCTTGCCCAACAACACCAGGTTCAGCTTTCCAAGTCCCCAAACCAATGGACGGGATCTTAGCACCCGTATTCAGATCAAAACACAACGGCCCTGTCATCTCTCAAATCTGATGCCTCTCTGAACTTCAATTGTTTATTAACATGTATCTCTACAATATTACATTGATTGTAAAAACATAATATAATTTTTTATTAATTTAATATAACTGTAACAAATTTTACAAATTAATTTAAAATAAAATTCATGTATATCTTAATAAATTTAATATTTCCACTATCACATAATTCATGTTTATTTAGAGAAAGATAAACCAAATCAACTATCCTTTTGAGTTGCTGTTTTATTTCAAAAAGTAATTTTAAATTAATTAATTATTTTATCTTTTAAAAAATATGAGATACATATTTAACATCAAAAAATAATAGATCCATAAGTAGAGTCTATTACTTATTCGTTCTTAGATTAAATAGTAAAGACCAAAAAAATAATTATTTATTCTTAAAATTAACATTCTTGAATATCATATCAATTTTTTAATTGATCTTTGAAAAGATTTTTCCATTTATTTTTAAAATTATTTTTAGAAAAAATAATATTTAATATAAATAAAATTTATATTTATTATCGATATTTAAATATTATTAATGCGATTTTCTTTTTATTTTTTAAAGATGATTTGATCCTATGTTTGAAATCAGGAAAATGAAAAGAAGGAAATATCCATTTTTAGAAAGAAAAAAAAAAACCTAATGTTTGATTCACCTTTTTATTTCGATTGCTTTACTTTATATGGCATGATAAAAAAGTTATAAATGTATAGGGTAATTTACTAGATATTATATTTGATAAAATAATTATAAGTGGATATTAAAATATATTAGTTTTTTAATTTATCATATTAGTTCAAATATTAAAGCTATATTCCAAAATTATTCTTATTAATTCAAAATTTTTATTTTCAAAAAATAAAATTCAAAATGAATAAATTATTAATATATCAATCTTTTATAATTTATCATATTAGGTCAAATATTAAATTTATATTCCAAATTACTTCAAGATTTCACTTTTAAAAAATAAAATTCAAAATAAAAAAATCATTAATATATTAATCTTTTACAATTTATCATATTAGGTCAAATATTAAATTTATATTCCAAATCACCCTTATTAATTTAAAAATTCACTTTCAAGACTGGCCATTATTATTTTTACTACAAATCAATTAAATAACAAAAAAATAAAAACATAAAATAATAAATCATAAATTTCAAACAAAACATTCAAAATTATATAAAAAATTAATAAATGATATATTTTTAATTTTAAAAATTTATTATTTATTTTGATAACTTTTTATTGTTAAATTTTTTTTAAAAATAATAATGTAAAATTTGATATATATATATATATATATATATATATATATATATAGGTAGATATGATAAATATTTATCTACTTTATCATATATAATAAATAAATATCTACAACATATATTGTATGGTAGATGTGGATATATAGTGAAGGAAAAACAATAATAACAAAAAAGAAGATGCCAGAGAAAATCTAATACCTACCTAAATAATATCTGATTTCGATTTATAAACAAATTAGCAGAAAAAAAAATACTGACGTTGAAGAAGGATGGAAGTAGAGGAAATAACATGAAGAATGAAAAATATTAAGGATTAGATTAGAAAAAATAGGAAAATTAACTAATAAAAATAAATAAAATGAATTATAAAAAAATATAAATGTAATTAAAATTTTTAAATTTAATGTAAATTTAAAATAAAATTAATACGATAAATATCAAAATAATAAACTTAGTGGAATGATATCTATTATAATTTTCCAAAAATTATGTGCATATCATTGAGTGGTTCCGCCGTTCAAATCAGTTTCGAAAAACAGAAAACATGCACAACTCATCATAGAGTGCGGTAGGAAAACCGGCTATAAAATAGAGTTGGAAATGCTCTAACCAAAAATTTGATACGGTTAACCAATCAAATGATTTCTGTCGATTCTTTTGTTTTGTTTTGTTTTTTTCTGTATCAGTAATAGCTTAATTCATAGAATGACTAATATCCAACTTTAGCAGCCCTAACATGAAACATGAATAAAAGAAGCAAAAGCAAGGTAACCAACACAGATTTTTAATTTTCAGAACTGTAGGCTCCACCTTCCAAAAAATCGAAAAATCACTATCTATAAAAATTTCGGTGGATTCTAGTCAACCAAATTATGAGCATTGCATAGTTCATAACTCTAGGTATAATTTGCATATCAAATATCTCAATTACAAGTTTAAAAAAAGTTTAATTCATTTATGAAACTTATTAAAAATTCATTTAAACCCTTTTAAATTTGTAATGGTATAATAATATTCTAACCTTATAATTCTTACTCAATTAAGTCTAAGAAAATTAGAGGGATTATTTTTTTACTGAATAATTTTTTTTCATAATAGAAATGATACATACCTTCAATTTTTAGCAAAAACTTATCTGCCAGAAATATCGCCTTGTATCACACAACTATTGCGTTTGTAGGCAGGAACCAAATTTAAATTGCACAAGCACAAGCTTCAATGAATTGTCAAAATTCAGGAAGCCAGTAACCTGACCAAATATAATACTATTATGATTATTGCCGGTATTATTCTTAAATCTTCAAGGATAAAGCAAATCATGAAGCATAGTTTGCTACGGATTCGAGATCAGATGGATTTAATCATCGCCCGAGCTGAGAGTTCAGATCTCACCATCCCACAGCTCCTCAAGGTTCCTATATGGGCCAAATTTCTCATGCACAAAGGAAGTACCTTTTAACAGTCTTGCCTGCAAAATTCAACATACAAAAGCATCTGTCACCTTATGATATCAGGGAAAAAGGTTGCCTGTTTTCCGTAAATAAAATTAAGCAGATGGGGAAAAGGAGCGAACTTTCATCAAATTGATCTTTCTAGACAATTTCTAATATCTGCCAGCACTGTTTGAGAGCCATTACTTGCCTGCTGAATTTCAGAAAATTTGGCAAATAAGTCATCTGGAATGAACCACTCGAATACATCAAAGTTCTCCTTGATCCTTGCTTCACTTGTACTCTTAGGAAGCACGCTATTGCCCATTTGCAGGCCCCAGCGAAGCGCAACTTGTGCAGGAGTTTTCCCCAATTTCTCAGCAACCATATTCAGGATTGGGTTTTTAAGGACGTTACCCTTCATCCATGTGGTGCCAGGGGATCCTAAAGGTGAATATCCCTAAAATAGATACATCGAAAGTGAATACAAGAAAAAGCATTTGAGAGTTTTGGTAAATAGCGCGAACGCATTTTGCGAAACAAGAAGCATCGGCCGGGGGGGGGGGGGGGGTACAATGGTTTGTCTACACACAGAAAGATGAACTTTCCTTGAC